>PVIC010053109.1:0-11958 GCA_004025085.1 Thryonomys swinderianus | reverse complement strand
AGGGACTCTTGAATAAAGGCACTAACTTCATTCATGAAGCCTTTAATCTCATAACTTGACCCCCTCCGACAGCTCCACTTCTTAATAGCATCACACTGGGATGTAGAATCACAATATATGAATTTGGGGAATAGGGACACAGACATTCAGTCTCTGGAAGAGGTATTCTAGTCAAAATAAATTCCTGAGCCCTACTACCATCTATTGAAACAGACAACCTGGGAACTGGGAATTCAAATGGTGCATTTTAAAACACAGTCTCAGATGATTCTAATGAAAATATATTTTGAAAATATATCTCTACTGTTCTGTGAGACAGAAAAAAAGTTGCCTGGGCCTACAAAGAAGAGGAAAAGATCATAAGGTGTCTGGTCATAAGAGCTGGTTTCTGGCCAGTCATATAAAGCTCCAGTCCCTCTAGCTTTTAAATCCAGTAAAAGTGCATTTTAAAGCTCCAGTCCCTCTAGTTTTTAAACCCAGTAAAAGTTACCAACTCTTGCTATCTCATTATGTGTCAGACACAGTGGTAGACCACTGGTACCTGGTCCCATGTAGGCTTCACAGCAAAGCCAAGTAGAATTACTCCCACTCTACAAAGGAGAAACCTAAAATTCAGGCGAAATAACTATCTCTAGGTCATTTAGCTATGACCCAAATTCCAACCAAGTTCTGCTTGACTCCAAACTTGGACTTTTATCTGTTTCTGTTACTCTATCCAGAATGAAGCCCACTTCATCTCTGAATGATGATGGAGACAATTCCATGATGAGCTGCCTCTGCACAGGATTCTCCAGAATTCCTTCCACCTTATTTCCTAGGATTCCTTCCTTCTAATTGTTAAGTGAGGCATCAGAGAAACTGCAAAGGAAGCATATTTCCAATCTCCTTTTCAAACCACCAGGGAATAAGAATGGGTCCTGGCACGTGAACTTCCCAATCACCTCTGGAGTGACTTTTTCAATCTCTTCCAGGGGTTCTTGGAAGTTCCTCTGCCCTTGCACTTGGCTCGGAAACTTCTGGTTTTACTCCAACCCAGGAGAAAGCAATCAGAAAGCCAAAAGCAGCAGATGCATGCATTAATTCATGTAAAGAGGCCCCAGGGGAACCAGCCCATCTGTCGGGCTTATCAGAAATGTTTGAAAAAATGATAACATGAATGGGCAGGTGTGTGAGCACAGGGCTTGACATCTGGATGATCTTGCATCATCTTACCTGTCTTTTCTGTTTTTCTGATCCATTGCTTTATTATCTGGTCACTGTTTCGCTGACACCACTGTTTCAATCAGCCGAGCTAATGAAGGAGCCAGGTAGAGACTGACTCGGGGAGTAGAGGCTGTGCAAGAATCTGTGCGATTCTCAGAGCAAGCTGATCATCTGAAGTGTTCAAAGAGGGGGGCTGGCCTCTCAGTGTCAGTGTTCTGTTTGTCCTTCCCAACAGTTGTTGAACCCCCAACCTGCCTCTTTATCCCCTATGGGTGGAATCTGCCAGTGGGAACCTGTCCTGTATGTGAGGCTCACCTGGCCAGTTTTGGAAGGTGCTTGCTTGATTTCCAATCTCAAAGCATTATTCACTAGCTGCCTCTCCACGAGCATAATAAATAATCTCTCTGATCCTCTGTTCACTCACAGGTAATATGGAGTCAATAATCATATCAAGTATTGAGGACTGCTAAAAAATACATTTAATGTTAGAAGCAGTTAACTCAGCACGAACTCGACAAATATTTATTGAAGGATTTCTACGTTCCTGAGACTTTAAGGCACTGGAGATCATTGAGGTGAGCTGAAGACTAGGGTCCTTCCCCTCCTTTAATATTGGTAAAGACAGATGAGCAACCATGGCATTTATAATACACTGTCATTCAGTGCTAAGTGCTATGAAGAAAATTTAAGGTGATACGACAAAATGTGGCGAAGAATAATACAGGGAGAATAATACTGTCACTGGTAAGGTGATCAGAGGAAATCTCTATGTAGAAGCCACACAGAAGGAGAGACATGAGTGAGATGAGTCATTAAACAGATGGATATCTAAAGAACGGACCTTCAAAGCAGAAGGAAAAGAAAATGCATGGAGCCTGAGGCTGCAGTGTGCCTTTTCTTTTTGAAATCTACAGAACACTATGGTATTAGTAACTTTCCCATCACTGAAACAAGATACCCCATACCCACAATTCCAGGAGGAAAGGTTCATTTCGGTTCATGGTTTCAGTGTGTTCCATCCATGGTTAGTGGGCTCCAAGGCAGAAACTGCATGGTAAATGGGCGCAGTGGAAGAAAGCTGCCCGTGCCCTGCCATCCAGGGAGCAGAGGGAGAAAGGAGGAGGCAAGGAGGAGAACACCTCTTCCTCGGTCACTCCAGTCCTCAGACCTGCACCTTCCAACGAGGCTCCACTTCCTAACAGTCTATTCAGTGATAAATTCACAGCCATGAGAAGAGCACTCCCACGATCCAGTGACATTCCAAGACTTTCCCTTCTGACTGGCAGAGTTTTGAGGGGCATTTTAGGTCTCAATCACAACTTGTAGGGTGGTCAGAGTGGCTTGAACATGGGAAGCCAACAAGAATGCCAGAAGCCAGAAACAAGTGAGAAGTAAAGGTAAAACTGAAATGATTCATTTATTCATAATATCTTCATATTAGGAAGAAATCTGCTAGGTCCTATGACTGACACAAAAATGAACCAGATGGAAAAATGTATCTTTAACAACGATTAAACCATTAGTCAAGTAAAGGAGAAAAACTATCTAAATGATGAAATAAGAAATAACTGATCATAAAAGAGATGTAGGTAAGTACTACAGGAGTCCAAGGGCACTCACAGCTATTCCCACCACCACCTACTTGGAAGGATTCATGAAAGCCATAATTTTCACATAAAGACTGTAAAATAGCTGTGCATGCTCTCCTCAAAAAGATGTACTTGAGCCGGGCATGGTGGCTCACGCCTGTAGCCCCAGCACTTGGGAGGCAGAGACAGGAGGGTTGCTGAGTTCGAGGCTTGCCTGGGCTACATAGTGAGCTCAGTGCCAGCCTGAACTACAAAGTGAGACCCTGTCTCAAAAAAAAAAAGAAAAAAAAAAAAAGATGTACTTGAAATTAAAAACATTTCAGTAGGGCCAGAGACTTAGCTCAGTGGTTCCTGCACCTGCCTGGAAAGCACAAGGCCCCTGGTTCAATCCTGGTAAACACATACAATAATACTGGGCATGGTGACTCATGCCCATCGGTAATCAGTACCACATACCACAGTGCTGGGCGTGGTGGCTCATGCCTGTAATCCCAGCACTCAGGAGGCAGAGGCAGGAGGATTGCTGAGTTCAAGGCTTGCCTGGGCTACATAGTGAGCTCAGGGCCAGCCTGAACTACAAGGGGAGACCCTGTCTCAAAAAAAAAAAAAATTTCAGTAGTGGACTAAATCAAAATCATTATGAATTTGAGAAAAGAACCGAATGAAAATTTTGGTGGTGCTATAGCTAGCTGACTCTCTATTAGAAGCCATGGCCTGGGGGGAGGTGGCTGTTTGGAGCTGTAATCTGGAATGACTCACTCTTCTCCCTAGATCTTCCTTTCTCTCTTTTTGCTTCCCACTGCCAAAAGTTAAATGGCCTTCCAACAGCCAGTGGCCATGCCCTAAATTTCCCCAACACTGTGAGCCAAAATAAAGGTCTCCTTCTTTAACTTGTGAGTGTCAGGTATTATGTATAGAAAAGCTGACTAAGATAGTAACCAATATATTTAAAAATGAACGTTTGAAAAATCTTCCCTTTGGAGTTAGGAATGGAAGAGTGATATTCACCATCACATCTGTTCAACAAAATCCGCAATATCTGCAGCTCCCACAAAGGTTAAGGCAGGAAATAAGGCCTAGAAAGGGAGATAGATAATTCTCATGATTTTTAAACTACTTCATTGCATAGAAAATCTATAGGAAGTTACAAATAATTTTTAGGATTTGATAAAGTTTCACAAGGTTGCTGGAAATAAACCAAACATAGTAAAATGAATTAAATTTTCTATATACCAAGCACAAATATTTATAAAATAAAAGAATAAAGATAACATTTATGATAGCATTTAAAGGTATCAAAACCTAAAGGAGCCAGGTGTGGTGGCTCATGCCTATAATCCCAGCACTCAGGAGGCAGAGGCAGGAAGATTGCTGAGTTCGAGGCTTGCCTGGGCTACATAGAGAGCTCAGGGCCAGCCTAAACTACAAAGCGAGAACCTGTCTCAAAAACAAAACAAAAAAAACCTAAGGGAAAATTTAACAAAAGATTTTCAAAATCTGTGTGCAAATCATTATAAAACATTCTTGAGAGAAAGTAAAGAAGACTGAGATTAAAAAAGAGAAAAATTCACGTTAATGAATTGGAACACTCGCTCTTTTAAGTGTCAGTTCTCCCTACACAGAGCAATAGGTTCAGTAAAAGTCCCGACAGGATTTTCACCTTGTAAAATTGATAATATGTACACCCATATTCATGGCAGCTAGTCTGTGACAGCCCGGTCTTGGAAACAGCCCAGATGCCCATCAACTGGAGACTGAATAAAGAAAATGTGGGGTTTTTTTTAATAAAATGGAGTGTTATTCTGCCATAAAGAATGGGAAGTTTCATTCATTTATGTGCAAAAGGATACACCTTGAGGACACACTAATAAGTGAAATAAATAGATCACAGATATGTAAATACCATATCTTTTCTTTGGTATGAGAACTCGTAGATGTAAATGAGTCCTGGAATCTATGACATATTTTGTGAAATAGGAAATATTCAAAGGGAATGTGGTAGGGGAAAGTAATGAGGGGAAAGAATAAATATGGTTTGGAAAGAAAAAGAAAGAACATGTATATAGGGAGTGGGGGGTTGTGGGGTGGGTGGGGATATGGGTAAAAATGAGAATTAACTTGTGTCATATACTGGTACAAATTCCCCAATGTTGTATGTGGTTGTGAGCTGTATATAAAATATACCAATAAAGAATTCAATTAAAAAAATTGTATAGATGTCCCAAAGGTCAAACTAGCCAAGACCTTGAAGAAGAAACACAGAGGTTTTGCTCTACAGGTATGGACTCTTACTACTAAACTGTAGTCACTGTGACTATTTCTGCCATACATGGATAAATAGAGGTGGATGTCACTACTGTTTTCCAATACTGGTTATCTTGCCCTGCCAGGCACATGGCAGACAACAACTCACAGCGCTTACAGGTAGGTGGAGCCCCCGGACTGGTTCTGACAAATGAACTATAAGAGGAAGGGAATGACAAGTGACGCTTTCACACTGAGTCAACCCCTTCCAGTTATAGGTCTCTGGATGGAGATCATCACTCCCACTTCACTTTAGGACGGATAGTTGTCCTGTGCCAGACTCTCTGCTATGTGGGCAGGGACCTACCAGTGAAAAAGTCATCACTTTATTTCACTCATTCATGAAATGGTGAGTTTGTCTGTTACCCAAATCCTTTTCTATTTAACATACAGATAGATCAGAGGAATAAAAGAATGACCATACAACAAAAAGTAACACTGCAGAATAATAGGGGAAAAGATGGTTTGTATACCACTGGATATCCATTTCAGGGAAAACTAAAACTAATCCCTACCTCACACCATACATAGAAATCAATTCTTGGTGGGATATCAACCACTTGGGTAAAACTGTACACAGCTTCTAGAAGAATTCTTCATGATTCAGGAAAAGATTTTCTAGATAAGAAACAAAAATCATTAGCCAGAAAAAAGATAAATTGCATGCTATTAAATTTCACTAGGAAAGGGATTTTCATAAAAAATGAAATAGCTAAATGCCAATGCTTTCTGGATGATTAGATGACAGGCTGAATCTATTTTCTTAAATTTATCTTTTATTTAGAATATAAATGCCTGTTAAGTTCTAAAGCACATGGAAGGATGATTACTTTTGGTTTTGGTTTCTGTAATTGTATTGCCTCTTGTTTGTTCACTACATATTTCTGATCACAGGTAGTAAGTTTATCATCGACCATGGCTCCAGAGTCCCTGAGAATTTGTTACTTAAACTCTAGAGTTTGGTAAAACCGAGTAGGGAGAGGAAGATGAGAGATAATGCGAAGTTATCAGGCAGAGATGCCAAGCCCTGGAGACAACAGAGCTGTAGGCAGATTCAAAGATTCCAAAGTTTTGCAGTGGTTAGGAAGAAGGGTAGAGAATAAGAGTGGGATGTAGTGGTAACTGTGTTCATCATCAAAGTAAGTGTGGTAAATGCTGTCCAGGCAGATACTTTATATACATAATCTCATTTAATACTTGCAACAAACTTGGAACATATATAGTATTTTCCCTGTGTAGAAAATGAGGAAATTGAAACAGAGAGAACACAAGGTAATTTGCCCAAGGTTACATGGTTAGAAGGGGGTTGTGTCAAGTCGGGAATCCAATCCATCATCTTTACTACCATGACAGGAACTTCTGCTCTGGGCATTGATGGTAATTAGTCTACATCTTAAAGAGATATTTCATCTCAATTTCACACCCCTTTGAGGTAAAACAGGAACCTTCTGAAGACATTTTTATCTGGCATCTGTTTATTTAGGATGCCTCTCTGCATTTGAGACAGTCCCCCGGGAGACAAGGATAGAGTCGTCCTACCCACGATATGCTCCCTGACACTACACGAGAATATGCACATAATCCATGTTGACCAGATCTGGCCATGGGACAGCCTCTGCACGAAGCTGCTGTCCCTGGGCCACCAGGCCCTCCTTCCCCAAGGCTCCTGGTTCCTCTTCCCTGTGGCGGGTGTGCGGGCATGCCCAAGCAGAACCAGACTCCAGTTGTTTCTTGGATGCTGGTTCTGGTGGTTGTTGGCAAGAGCATCTCATATCACCCCACACATTCACGCTGTGAGTGTGTTGTGGGTGTGACGCTGATGTCAGCAGGCCTTGGGCCCCGACCGTGCCTGCTCACCAGCACAGAGCCACCGTGTCACAACAGGAAGAAGATGTGCAGGTGATGAGTGCTCCGGAAAGAAACTCTGAGAAGTTTCCCCATCAGATACTATAAATGGGAGAAAGTGTCATGAAGAGCCAGCACCTCATGAACACTGAAAGATCAAAGGTGGAGTTAGGCAAGTTGGGCTGTGAATATTGGCGCTGCTCTTCCCAGCTGTGAGACTTCGGCAAGTGATTGAACCTCTCTGAGTTCCAGTTGCGTCTGGAAAGCGGAGATAATACTGTCTCACAGCTTCCTTAGGAGGATGACATGTTTTCTTAGTGATGTTAAGGGATTAACTGACCCATATATAATGCCAAATACATGTTAATTTTTTTTGAAACCCTACCATGAGATTTGTTTTGCACATCAGTAAGCAATCACTTTAAATGGCTTTTCTCTCCTGCGGGATAGTTCTGAGCTCTGACACGTCTGAACCAATTGATCAGTTGTGGGGGCCTCATTAAGGGCCTGTAACCTGGTTTGCAGAATAAGGGGTCTGGCAGGCCTGAGGCCAGGGCCTCAGCCTCGCCGAGCACACGACACGTAGTATTGGGAAGATCATTAGAAATGCTTAAACACAGAGTAATTGGCGAGGAGATGGAATCAGGAGAGCCAGCTCGCTCCAGGCCTCAGTTTCCCCATCAGCTTGCAATGCTAACCTTCCCAGGTGACGGAGTCTGATTCAGCCAGCTGCGCCTTATCCCCGCGTGAGCACTGCCAACTCCTCCTTTTTCAGGGCCAGGAAACACTTGGCGTCTGACGCTCCTCTCTGGGGTGGAGTTTTGTTGGACTAAAGCAGTTGTCCTGGAAGAGCTCATCGTGCACATACGCATGCGCGCGCATACTCACACATCCTCCCTAGGCCCACTTCCCACACTTCATTCCAATTTAACTCCCAGCCCTCCCAGACAGGAGCCATCTTTTCCTGACAAAAGCCCTGCCCGTTTTCAACAAAAGCTGCTCCACGTGTTGAGGGAAAGGTCTTTCATTTCTTTACACTTGTGGAGAATTATTCTTTTATGCATTGAGGAAAGAAAAAAGTTGGCAAAGAAATGACTCCCCTCAGTGAAAACTTGCGTTGGGGTTAAGGAAACATCGCCATCTAGTGGTAGGACACAGAAATAACTAGATTGAGAGTGATGGGCTTTCTAGTCTACCCTGCAAAGTTAACATCCGGTTTCTTAAAGCTTAGATCAATCCCCAGACTGTACTGCTTAATGGAAATGTTGTACATAGATGGTTTGTGAAACTCAAGACTAGAATCCAGACCTACTGAGCTTTTACGTGAATAATTCAGGTCTCTCCCACCCGCAGCTCCCGCAAATCCACACTATGCACACCCCACCCTTCAGCCTCAAAATGCTCCTCCTGTATGTGAGGCTGGCGAGATCAGGATTGATTCCACCTGGCACACTCTTGCTTTTTTATCAACTTCATGGGAGGCAAAAGAGAAAGATCAGAGGCATTTTCACCTGGCAACTGGGTAAAGGGTTCACAATGATAAGGAGGGAAATCAGAAACCAGAGGGAGAGAGCGTGGATTGATCAGGAACTGAGAGTTCTGATTCATGTTTCCAGCCCTGTAGTGGTGAGACTGGCTTTATTCTCTGAACCAGCGAGAAACATTTGACCAGACAGTGGATGAAACTTTTCTATTGAGAGATTTTTGGATCTCAAAAATAGAAGGTTCAATGAGTTGAGTGTAGAAACTTCCATTACTTATGCAAAGTGTGAAAATCAATTCTTGCGTAAACTGAACCACCTGCTTATGGGCACAGTCATTTCCACCTCTACATTTGCATATCACATTGCAGGTCACTACATGCTTTAATGTACTTAAAATTATTTAATCCTTACAAAAGCTCTACGGTAGGACTTATTAGTCATTACCAATGAGGAAATGCAAGACCAGAGAAGTGAGGCAATTTTCCTGAAGTCACACAACTATAGACGGCACCATCAAGACTCGAAAGAAGGGCGGAAACGTAATAGTTAATCTACTGTGGTCCAGGTGGGGTACTAAGTGTTCTGGAGAAACTCTGGTTTCTCCCCTTGGGAAACAGTAAGCAATCAGTCCGTCACTCCTTGCTCTTCTAGTCCAAAAGCTGCAGAAGTTACCCCCACACTCCCTTTCTTTCAACGACTGCATCCTCTTGCAATCCGCCTGACTGCAGGATGTGACCAGAGAGCCAAGTAGCGTGCACTGTGATTTAGCACTGACTTGGAAAAATGTTTCCAGAGTCACGACGGTCTGTTCACTGAGACACTGAGCCGGCAGGGCCCTTGCATTACACAGTCCCCAGGCTATGAAGAGGCTCTCTGTGTACTTACAAGCTAACTCTGCTGAAAATACCCCACTGAAGAGAATTCTCTGTGCATTTTTTCTTTAGAAACACTGGACCTCCTCTGCTGGATCCTCCATTCTAACCATGAGGGCCTGAACCTCTGAAATGGGATGATCCAACCTCATGTCTTTATGCTGATGATGCCTGAACTGATACCCACCGCTTTCACCTCTTCCGGGCACCCAGATTCATGTGGCTTCTATTCAACACGTACACTGTGCTACTACTCCGTGCACATCCAAACTCCTGATTGGCCACAACCTCCAGCGCCTCTCTTTAAAACCTTTCTCATCTTGGGCTGGAGGGTTAGCTCAGTGGTTCCAGCGCCTGCCTCGCAAGCATAAGGTCCTTAGTTCAATCCCTGGTAGCCACATATAATGCTGGACGTGGAGACTCACGCCCACCAGCAATCAATACCACATACCCCAGTGCCGGGCATGGTGGCTCACGCCTGTCATCCCAGCACTTGGGAGGCAGAGACAGGAGGATTGCTGAGTTCGAGGCTTGCCTGGGCTACATAGTAAGCTCAGAGCCAGCCTGAACTACAAAGCGAGACCCTGTCTCATTTAAAAAAAAAAAAAAGCCTTTCTCATTTCAACAAATAGGCATTCTATTCCTCCACTTGCTCAGACCCAAACCTTCAGCCGACCCTGGATCTGAGTCTTTCTCTCACTGCCCATAGCCAACTCATAATAAATCCTGCTAGCTAAACTTTCCTACTTTTTATCACCTCTGCCACCCAGATACCTCCACTTGAACTCCCTGTACACCAGGAGAGTTGTCCTCTTTGCGATGTAAATCAGAACATAAAGCCCCTCTGCACAGACTGGAGATCCAGGAGATCTTCTGACCGGCCCCAAGGCTGCTCCAGGATCCAGCTGCTCGACTCTGACCTCCCCGCTTCTCCCTTCACAAGCCCCCTCGGCCCTGTTCCTGCCTGCCGCCTCCCCCAGCAGAAATACAAGCGACCTCAGAACAGGATGGTTCATTTTATCCTGTACAGTAGCCCAGTGTCGACACAAGGTTTGGGCTACAGGAGCTGATGAGCAAATCTTCATGGAAACCCAGATACTTTTCCCTCAGCCGCATCCTTCATTTATACAACCAGTCGAGAGCCGGGCCCGATCCCCAGTTTGGTCTTCTCACACAGTGCCCATGGCCCAGGAGTCCTGTGAGCCCCATGGGCTTCGCCCTGTCCCTCCCCACCTCAGCACAAGAGCTGCCCTGGGCATGGCCCCCAGTCTCCCGGCCTTCTCCTTAAATGCCATCTCTCAACATCCAGGATAGTTGGACACAGGCAGTTCTACCCTTCTCCACCCTCCATGGTGCCAGACATTAGAGCCAACCAGAAACCTGGACCACTCAAGTTTTGATGATGTACCAGTGGGCTCGGGTGTTGGTCAAGACCACACAGGGGTGCGAACTGATAATTCTGGATAAGGCTGAACAGCCAAATGGCTTCTGGATCTCCTTCCTCCGGGGTTCACACAACATTAACTGGTCCTCTGTCATAACTGTGAGGGGATTTTTTTTTTCCTGTTTGTTTGTTTTTAGGTTTGTTTGGGTTTTTTTTTAGAGACAGGTTCTCACTTCGTAGTTCAGGTTGGCCCTGAACTCACTATGTAGCCCAGGCCAGCCTCAAACTTGCAGCAATCCTCCTGCCTCTGCCTCCCTAGTGCTGAGAGTACAGGTGTTAGCCACCGTGCTGGCATTACAACTGTGAGGTTTAAGGGGAAAAGGAGAGAAAGGGGAAAGACTAAAACTAAAAAGAGAAGGGAGTAAGTTTTTTTGGGGGAAACCTCATGTGAAAAACCAAGGTACAAGTTTGGGTGGAAGTGATAATTATGGAGGAGACAGTAACTTCCAGGGTGGGGACGAATTTTCCTAAGAGGCCCCTCATACCTACAATGTTAACGGACATTCAAACTCTATGATTTTTGGTTTGACAAGAGTCCTTTTATATGTTGCAAACACTCTCCTGACTGTACAGATCAGAGATAGGTGAACCTTGTTCTTTAAAGGACCAGATTCAAACTGTTTTCAGGTTCGTACCCATTTATGTCCAACCTCATCAACTCTGCAATATGAACGAGAAAACAGTCTTATAGAATACCTAAAATAAATGAATACGGTTTTGCTCTCTAAGCTTTATTTATAAAAACATTTGGGAGAGCAGATCTGATCCCTAGACCACAGTTTATTGATCTCTGTTGTAAAACTTGAAAAAAAATAAACAAATGTTAACACTGCAGATTAAATTCCAAAATGTGTTTATACCAAAGCGTGTGTGGTAAATATCATACACAAAAAAATGAGGGGATCTTCTTCCAGTATTTGAAAATTATCTAGCAGTTCAGCAAAGCTGTGCAACCACCGACGAATGAGAAGGCCAGTGGGCAGCTCCGGTGTCTCACTCTGCTCCTACTTGTTAACGCCAAGGGAAACACCAGCCCTCCATCTTGGAGGGGCGATCCTCGTTCTCCAATTAAAATACCTGCTTACCCTATGGATACAAGATCCCAGAGCCAACATCCACAAAAGTGTTCGGGGATCACTTGGCTACAAGAACTCACGACACAGAATTCTGTATTTCAGTGCACTTTGTAAACTGGATTTACACATTAGTTTTTTCAC
>PVIC010053108.1:0-11950 GCA_004025085.1 Thryonomys swinderianus | reverse complement strand
ACAGGGAAATTCAGAGAAAAGGGAAATAGGGAAAACTGAAACTCAAACACCAGGACTCTTGGAGATGGTAACTAAAGCAGATCTAGTAAAATGGAAATCAGAACTCATCTCTGAGATCAAAACAGGGATACTGTCCACAGTGAAAGACATCATTAAGAGATCAGTGAGATGACAGAATCCAAGATGGCAGAGGTAATGGAACCTTTTAAATAGCTTCAAGCAGAGTTCCAGGGAATGATGAAGGAGAATAAAAGCTTGTGAAGTAGGATGAATGAAGCAGAGAACCGAATCTCAGATCTAGAGAACAGCATAGCAGCCAATGAGCAGGAAAGATATAATCTATGGAAAAGGGCAAGGGACCATGAGAAATCAATCCAACAGCTTCTAGATGACTCAAAGAAAAATAATATAAGACTGATTGGAGTCACTGAGGAAGCAGGAGACAGTGTAAAAGGCATAAGCTATTGTCAGAGATAACAACAGAAAACTTCACAGGAAAAGAAATGGACATACAGATAAATGAGGCCTATAGGACTCCAAAACACCGTGACATAAAAATATCTACACCTAGACATATAATTGTCAAGGTTCCAGATATACAACAAAAGAATGAAAGGAGTGAGAGAAGGGAAGAAAATCACCTACAAAGGGAAGCCCATTAGTATCACAGCAGACTTTTCAACACAAACACTCAATGCAAGGAGAGCATGGAGGAAAGTATTTCAAGCATTGCAGGAAAACAACTTCTAACCTAGACTGTTGTATCCTGCAAAATTATCTTTCAGAATAGACGAGGAAATAAGATACTTCCATGATAAAGAACACCTGAAAAACTTCACAAATACAAAACCTGCACTCCAGAACATTCTAAAGAACATCTTGAAAAAAAAAAAACACAGAAAAATTCCATACCCATGAGACCCAAGAGAGTGAATTCATTGGGGCAAACAAGAAACTAAATAGAAAAGGGGAAAAGCAAAGAAGAAAAGAACCAAGAACAGGGAAACATGGCAGCTCTGAATATGTCCATATCAGTCATCACCATTAATGTTAATGGACTCAATGGGCCAACAAAAAGACACAGACTAGCAGATTAGATCAAGAAGCAAGATCCTACAATCTGCTGCATACAGGAAACCCACCTAATTCAGAAGGAAACCCATAGACTGAAAATAAAAGGTTGGAAAACAATCCTCCATGACACAGGAAACTGCAATAAATAAACTGCAATAGGAGTGGCTATCTTGTTTGCAGATAAAATAGAGTTCAAACCAAAACTGATTAAAAGAGATAAAGAAGGTCACTATATTCTTGTACAGGGAACTATCCAAGAGAAAGAAATAACAAACATAAATATTTATGCACCAAACTCTAATGCACCCAACTATATAAAACAAACATTACTGGACATGAAAAGCCAGTTAACCACAGATACAATAGTAGTAGGGGATTTTAATACTCCACTGTCACAAATTGACAGATCAACTGGACAAAGAGTCAGTAAGGAAATGCTTGAACTAAACCAAAGTTTTGAGCAAATGGACTTAATAGATGCCTACAGAATTTTTCACCCTTCAAAGTGAGAATATACCTTCTCAGCTGCTCATGGATCATTCTCCAAATAAGGATAGGAAAGGAAGAAGTTAAACTGTCATTATTTGCTGATGATATGATACTCTATCTAGAGGATCCTAAAAACTCAACCAAAAGACTGCTAGATTTAATTACCAAATTTACTAGTGTTGCTGGATACAAGGTTAATGCTCAAAAATCAACAGCCTTTTTCTACACAAACAACAGACTCACTGAAAGAGAAATTGGGGAGTCAATCCCTTTCACAACAGCACCCAGAAAAATGAAATATCTAGGAATCAACCTAACAAAGAAAGTGAAAGACCTGTACTCTGAAAACTATAGGACTCTGAAAAACGAGACAGAAAAGGAGATCAGAAAGTGGAAAGATATCCCTTGTTCCTGGGTAGGGAGAACCAACATTGTCAAAATGGCTATACTCCCACAACTACTATACAGATTCAATGCAATTCCAGTTGAAACTCCAGCACTATACTTTACAGAGCTAGAGAAAATAATACAAAAATTCATCTGGAAACACAAGAAACCTAGAATAGCAAACGCAATTCTAAGCAACCACGACATGGTAGGGGGTATTATAATCCCCAATTTAAAACTCTACTATAAAGCTACTGTGATAAAAAAAACTGCATGGTACTGGCAAAGTAACAGACCCAAGAACCAGTGGAATAGATTAGAATATCCAGAAACATCCCTGGATACACTAAGCCACCTTATCTTTGACAAAGGAACCAAACATCCCCAATAGAGGAAAGACAGCCTCTTTAACAAATGGTGCTGGAAAAACTGCTTCTTTAACCTGCCAAAAGCTAAAGCTGGACCTATCTCTTTCACCATGCACAAAACTAAATTCATAATGGATTAAAGACTTAAACATTAAAACAGAAACAATAAAGCTGCTGGAAAACAGGTTAGGTAAAACTCTTGGAGACATTGGCTTAGGCAGACACTTTATGAATAAAACCTCTATAGCCCAAGAACTAGCAGAAAGAATCAACAAATGGGATCTCATCCTACTGAAAAGCTTCTGCACAGCCAAAGAAGTCGCTGGCACTGCTAGAAGACAACCAACAACATGGGAAAAAATCTTTACTAGCTGTGTATCAGACAAAGGGCTATTATCAACAATATATAAAGAACTCAAACAGATCAGCCTTCCCAAGTTTAAAGACCCAATTCAAAAATGGGCAACTGAAATGAACAGACACTTCTCAGAGGCAGAAATCAAAGCAGCCAAGAAGCATATGAAGAAATGCTCAACATCTCTGGTCATTCAAGAGATGCAAATGAAAACAACATTGAGGTTCCACCTCACTCCACAAAGAATGGCTGTGATCACAAAGTCAACCAACGATAAATGCTGGTGTGGCTGTGGGGAGAAAGGAACCCTTCTCCACTGTTGGTGGGATTGCAGACTTGTGCAACCATTGTGGAGATCTGTGTGGAGATTTCTCAGAAAACTAAGACTATGGGTCCCATTTGACCCTTCTATACCCCTGCTAGGAATATACCCAAAAGAACTTAAAAACTCACATTGGAAAGACAGATGTACACCCTTGTTCATAGCAGCTCAGTTCGTGATAGCTCAGTCTTGGAAACAACCCAAATGCCCATCAACTGGAGAGTGGATAAAGATGTGTGTGTGGGCCGGAGGATTAACTCAGTGGTTCCGGCGCCTGCCTCGCAAGCTCAAGGTCCTGAGTTCGATCCCTGGTAACCACATATAATGCTGGGCATGGAGACACGCCCACCAACAATCAACACCGCATACCACAATGTCAGATGTGGTGGCTCATGCCTGTAATCCCAGCACTCGGGAGGCAGAGACAGGAGGATTGCTGAGTTCGCGGCGGCTTGCCTGGGCACCATAGTGAGCTCAGGGCCAGCCTGAACTACAAAGCGAGACCCTGTCTCAAAAAGCAAAAAAAAAAAAAAAGAAGATGTGTGTGTGTGTGTGTGTTTTAAATAAAATGGAGTGTTATTCTGCCATAAAGAATGACAAGGTTCATTCATTTATGTGCAAGTGGATACACCTGGAGGACACGCTAATGAGTGAAATAAATAGATTACAGATAGGGAAATAGTGGATCTTCTCTGATATGAGCACCTGTAGATGCAAATGAGCTCTAGAAAGTATGACAGCTTTTGTAGAATGGGAAATTTCCAAAGGAAATTCGGTGTAGGAATGTAATGAGAGGAAGGAATAAATATGATTCTGAAAGAAAATAAAAGAGCATGTATATAGAGCATGGGAAGGTGGGGTGGGTAGGGATATGGGTAAAAATGAGAATTAACTTGTGTCATATATTGGTGCAAATTCCCCAATGTTGTGTGTGATTGTGAGATGTATATAAATTTTACCAATAACAAATTCAATGAAAAAAAGAATATCTTAATAAGAATCTTACTAAGATTTAGGGAAGTGGTACCAAACTCCTGAAATCTCTCCACCCCTTCCAGATTGTTTTCTCAGAGCCAGTCAGTTCTAAGTGTTATCCATATTTCCTTTAAGATGTTTCCAAAGTAGCATATCTCTTTCTTGCTTGTCTACTATGTCCATCTGTTTTGGTGTGGGTTTTGCTGCTACAACAAAATACCACAGGCTGTATAACTTTAAACAATAGAAGTATATTTGGCCCCTAATTCTGGAGAGTTAGAAGTCCAATATTACATAGCTTTTATGACTTAGATCTAAAATATCCCCCTAAAATTTTATGTTCAGAGATGTTGCTTTTGGAAGGTGATTGGCTCATGAGGTGCCATACTCAGTGTATATTCTCTGGCGAGTCCAGTATTTTATCCATTAGTGAGTTCAGAATCTGAGTGTTCTATGAGGAAGCAGGGCTTCATTAGGAGTTGGGTCACTGAGGGCATGACCTGGAAGGGTATATATATCATCCCTCTTGGCCTCTTCCCTTCTGCTTCCTGGCTGCCAAGTTATGATCAACTTTTCTCCTCAAGCTTTTTTGCAATGCCAGTTTTCCCTTGGATTGGGCAGAGTTTTCTGAAACCATGATCTAAAAATATACTTTTCCTTAAGTAATAGGTGTTGGATATTTTGTCTTAGTGATGAAAAAATGACTAATAGTTTGCATCTTAATTCTCTCCCATGGTCCCAAGTATTAAAGATTTGGCTCCTAGTGTGGTGTTATTGGACAGTCCTTAGGCCACTGAAGTGTGTCTTTGTGTTAGCTTTCTGGTTTTTTAATATTTAAATGACCTTTATGTATCCCATACTATGTAAACTCATAATAGGAAGCATTTATGATGCATCACTGTCACAGATGAGGAAATGAAACTATATCACATTGACCTCCTTATGGCTCTGTCTATCTGTCCCCACAAAACCTCATATGCTTATAGGTGGAGCTTTTGAGAGGTGACTAGATCATGAGTGTATGATACTGGGATTAGAGGTGTATGATAACTAAATTAGTCTACTAATAGGTTTAACATAGTTCTGGTTGTGGATAATAGGAAGGCCTATACTAGGTGTGGGTGGAAACTCTATAAGAGCTGTTAGGCTGGATGAGATAAAAGGGAAAGGGAGGCTGCTACTTCAGCTGTCTGTGCTGCCATTGACTGTTTCTCCCCTGTGACATGCTCTGCCATGTTCCTGCCTTGGAGTCAGCCAACTGTGGACTGAAACCTTTACAAAACAACTGAAATAAATGTTTTCTCCTTTAATTTGGAGTGCCAGGAATTTATCTCAGCAATGAGAAAAAGTAACTAAGACCCCAATGTACAAGCAAAGCCTTCCCTGCCTGGGTTGGTTTAAAGTTTCAGTGAGACTTCAACTAAACAGTTGTTCAAGCAAATACTAAGGTGTAATCTCCTGTCCAAGGGTAGGGAACTACTGTTGTTCCCTGAATAATACATGAGACTTTTGGAGGACATTTTAGGTCTAAACCACAACAAATTTCAAAGGGTATTGTGGAACCCTAGTCTCTGTCTCTCTTATTTTGATTCTGAGCTATGAGGTGAGCAGTTTTCTTTACCATAGTCCTGGCCCTAAAAGAATGGAACCAAATGTTGATGACCTCAAACATCTAAAATCACAAGCCAAAACGAATCCTCTTTCTTTATAAATTGATTGTCTTGGTGTTTTTTTAAGAGTGGAGGAAAGCTGACATAGTTCATATCTGGCAAGGGCCTTTGGATTTCCCTAACATAGCAGAAAGGCAAAAGGTTTTACACAGCAAGAAAGTTCTCAGGAGCACAAGATGGAGCTCACAGCCTCTAGGCCTTTTATAATAACATAGATTCATTCATGAGGTTGGGCCCTTATGACCCAGAAGCTACCCCTGTGTAGCCCTGCCTCCTAACATTGCTGCCATCCACCTGAGGGAGGATACAATGGACAATGAAAGGATAATACAAGAGAAAAAATGATTTGCATAAATGAGAGGCTAGAACTGATCTTAGCTCTTCTTGGCTAAGATCACAAGCTCCGGATATGAATTTACCGATTGTATAACATAGCAGGGAGTGCAAAGGCAGATATAAGGAATGGAGGGCTAAGGCACTGATGAACCAGGCTTGGAAAAGGACAGAACAGTGCATTCCTGCATTTGTGCTGTCATTTGTTAATGTTAATGTCAACTCCCTACTCAGCTGGAATTTTTACATTTGGCCCAGGCCTCAATATGAACTATCCAGTTCTCTCTTCTGTCAATGTGGTGAGTCTGCTGGAATCCATTGTATCTTTACAAAACCACAACTACTTAGCCCACCCTTGTCCAATCCCCATTGCAGTTCTCGGCACCACCTCAACCTCACCTACTCTGACCATTACTCTAGAGCTCTCCCTGGGGCCAGTAGCTGCCCTGTTTTGGATGATTCCCATTCAGCCCTCCCTCACTCTGGAGATCACCTCCTTGAACAGGTTCCCCTCCTTTGGGGCTAGTTAGCCCTTCCTGGTTCACCCCATACTGTACTATGGTCCATCACGTCTTGACTAGTGATACTACTAATGCATCAAGGAGTTTCTTTTTTCATTTGTTTTTAAAAATATCTGGTTATGTGTGTGAAAATTATAGGCAAATATAATGCAAAGAATGATTTGCACATCAGAGAGCCCTCAGAACTAGAGCAGGGTAGGAAGACTTTAGGACTGCCAGGTGACCAGACAACATATATAGGCAATAAAGAAAAAAAAAACTGTGACACAGACACAATTGGAACATTTAAAGTTTGCCATTAGTCTTAATTGAACTTGGACAGCTGGTAACCTGTGATAGATCAAATCTGGCTGCTGTGATTGGTAGAGACTTGGTACAAAAGTAAATTCTATCTGTCTGTCTATCTATCTATCACCTATCTATCTATCTATCTATCTATCTATCTATCTATCTATCTAATCTATCATCTATCTATCTATCATCTATCTCTCACCTGTCTATCTATATCTATCTATCATCTATCTATCTGTCTTTAGTTTTGGGGACAGGGTCTTGCTTTGTAGTTCACGTGGGTCCTGCACACACTGTGTAGACCAGGCTAGACAAGAACTCACAATCTTCTTGCCTCTTCCTCCCAAGTTCTGGGATTACAGGTGTGAACCACCATGCCCAGCACTGTGATATGTGATACTAGGGATTGAACTCAGGACTTTGGACTTGCCGGCAGATGCCAGAACCAGTGAGCTAAATCCCCTGCCCCAAAAGCAAATTCCTTTTTTTTTTTTTTGCTTTTTTTGAGACAGGGTCTCGCTTTGTAGTTCAGGCTGGCCCTGAGCTCACTATGGTGCCCAGGCAAGCCGCCGCGAACTCAGCAATCCTCCTGTCCCTGCCTCCCGAGTGCTGGGATTACAGGCGTGAGCCACCACGCCCGGCACTGTGGTATGCGGTGTTGATTGTTGGTGGGCGTGTCTCCACGCCCAGCATTATATGTGGTTACCGGGGATCGAACTCAGGACCTTGCGCTTGCGAGGCAGGCGCCGGAACCACTGAGTTAACCCTCCGGCCCCCAAAAGCAAATTCTTATGTGAAGTTTTCAATTTGTTTCTGTACTGAGGAGATAGGGTCTGGCTACGTAGTTTGGGCTGGCCTTGTACTCACAGCCCCCTGCTGAAATTACAGGTGGACACCACCATGCACAGCCTTTTAAAAATGTTTTATGGTAGCAGAGTTTTATTAAAGGTAGGAAAGAAAACAGGCTCTGTTTCTCATAGTGACTTTGGCCCAAGTAATGTAGGAAAGTGTGCTCTATAGTATAACAGTGGCCACCATACAAGAGAGAATACAGTGGCCCTTGACAATTTAAAGTGAAATACTCTTTCTTAGGTACCTGTGATTCAATTCACATTTTAAGCGTTCGAATTTCTTGATAACTCTGCCTTTTTGCCTTCCCTATAGTGAATTCCACATGTAAACTTAAATTCCCATGGGTCCTATAGTGCATACCTCTAGTCCCAGCTACTTGGGAGGCTGAGGCAGGAGAATCCTTTGAATCCATGAGTTTAAGACTAGGCAATATAGTGAGTCTTCATTTTAGAATAAATAAGGTGGCAGAGGAGGAGATGGAGGGAAGTGGGTCCTTCAGACCAAGGAAAGATCTGAAGTGAGAACTAAAGTCCACAGGGAGAGCAAAAGCAGAGTCTTCAATGAAAAGGGGAGAGATAGTAGGCGGCACTTTCTCCCAGAGCCTGTACAACTCAGTGAGAGTCAAGGGAGTTGAACCTGCAGATCCACGGTGACTACTGGTGACCCCAGAGACCTCCATGGATAAATAGAGCAGTAGGTGCAGCAGGGTGCACAACTGGTTAGTTATCTAGGTTCAGACGTCATCCAGGAGAGGACAATCATCTGCTGACTGTACTACTTTGGAGAGATCACAGCTGAGCCCAGAACTCAGGACAGCTGTGGGCCGGCTCCATCTAGGGGCTCCCAAGGTCAGGGTGAAGATGGTGAGTTCAAGTTGGCAGGAGGTCAGGGAAGAGAGTTCAAGCTGACGTGGACAGACTGTCGCAGGCTCAACAAATCCAGTTCCAGCCTTAGAGCCAGAAAGCAGCCTGAACTTCAGTGGAACTAAAGGTGCATCCTGGCTGGGACTATCTGCTACCATACGGTGAAGCCACAATGATCTGGCTGGGATTAATCAGTTCAGATATGGACTTTGTCTACCCACTTTGTCTATCAGTGACAGCAGAGACATGCCCTGAAGTGGATTTTTTTCTTTTTCCCCTCTTCAGGTTTTTGTTCTTACTTTGCTTTTCCTTGATTGTTCTTGTTTTATATGATTGTGAATATGGTTTCTAGTTTTTGTTGTTGTTCTGCTCTTTTGTTTTTTTCTTTCTCTCCTTCCCTGCTGTCTTCTTTGCCAGTTTCCCAAAGTTTGGGTGATCATCTTTGTCCTCTAACCTTGCTTCTAATCTCTTCCTCTTCTTCTATTTCTCTGTCTCCTCCCCAATCCTTTTGAAATCTTTCCCCCAATGGGTAAAATTGCCATATTGAGGGCTTATTTACTGCATACAATTTTCCGGTTTGTTTTAGATTTTATTATATAACCACAATCTAGTCCATATGTCAAAGGTGGCAAATTAATAGGTACCACAGTTTCTCATTTTCTAGGTTTTGTTTGATGCTACTGTTATTGCTGACTGTACTACTTTAGCAAAGGTGGCATTATTGTTTTAATCAGTTGTTCTTCCTGGTATGTGAAGACTGATATTCCCTAAGGTTCTTAAAAAATACTACAGTCTAGTGCCAAAGAGCTGGGGGCTGGGCCATGCAAGCAGAAACTTCTCATCCTCAATACACTGATGAGGTAGGATCTTGCAGCAGACTCAAAACCCAAAACTCAGCTACACTTGGAAGATACATTTGAGGAATCAGAAGTAGTAAGTAAGGGCTATGAGTACTGACAGTAAAGCTACTCACCATAAGCAACTTACAAGCATCAACCCAGGAATTAAATAGCAGTAATGACAACAAAACAACAGAAAATGAGAAAATACCTAAATAAAATGGAACCTCCCAGATACTTACAGCTTACCCAAATAAAGAAGTGAATAAATAATAAAAATTAAAATTCCTAGGATAACCATGTTTATAATTATTTAGTTGAAAAATGTTTGATTGACTTACTTTTTGATCTCATTGCAGAGTCTACATTGTGCAGATCACCAGATTCCTGTCAGTTGTACTGTTTGTGCATTGGCTGTCACCCAGTCTCTCACATTTGAAAGTTATCTGCAAAGATAAGTGTTGGGATCAAGTCCCGCTGAGACAAACTTGAAAAACTGGACTTAACTATTGCAAGACCGAGAGCTCAAAAGGGTAACAAAAAGCAGCTTGAGATGCTAGAAGCACATAGCCCTGTGCCACCCACCAGCCAAACTAAGCCAGCGTGCGCACCTGCTGCACAGTGCATAGACAGTGTTACTGAGCTGGTCACTGTCAAGGAGAGAGCATGCCAGCCCCCTGGGTGCCAAAAGGCATACCAGACCCGTGCTCTGGGTGCCGTGTGTGGGGGTATACTAGTCACACTAAAACACCGCAGCCCTGCCTTCACTGTGCCTGCTCAAGTGAACTGGAACCCAGAGAGCAGTAAGGCCTAGTTGCCTGCGGCACCCACCCCCAAGTCCTGCCAAGCTGCTGGGGCTGTGCTTGTGACCGCAAGTGGCTGTGCTGAGATCATTGCCTCATCCTTTATCACCAACCACTGCTCCAGTGACCAGAACCAGGTATCCAAGAACAAGAGACAAGTTTTTCCCATACTGAGTCTACCAGCTAAATACCTCCTTTCTGAGGTGACAGTGCTTGACTAAAAATGTGTGGCCATTGCTTTGGATTAGATTAGTGCACAGTTCATTTAAGTAATGCTGATTTTATTGTTCTGTTGAAGTATGTATCAGTTACATGTGCTAAAGCAGCCTCACGAAAAAATGAGTACAGACCTTGTGGCTAACCTCCTGGGCCGCTAGATTGTGTTCCGGGTCCAACTCTTCAAAAGATCCTGTCTATGGATCAAGTCACCAGACGAATAACAAAAGAACCAGTGGGGCCTATAGACCTTTGTTCCAGGTACCGGGAAAAACTCAATTTAGAGGTAACCAGCCAGAAAAACATTCACTGAGGCAAAATAAAGTAAAAACTGGTATAAGTACTCGCTTGTTTTTGTGGACACTTTTTCAGAATGGGTAAAAGCCAACTCTACCCCACCAGAGACTGCTACTACAAGTGCTGCACCAGGAGCTCATCTCCAGATTTGGCTCCATATTACCACAGGTCCAACAATGACCTGGCCTTCAGGGCTCAAATACCGAAATTGTTGGCAAAAGCCTTAAACATTAAGTGAAAATTACATTGTGCCTATCACCTACAAAGCTCAGGGCAAATAATGGGAATAAATAGAACCTTAAAAAGAAGCTTGATTTAAAAACTGGTGGTAGGTGGCTTGGTTCATTCCCTCTTGCCTTGTCACAAATCAAGTACACTACTTTCAAGTTATATATGGGAGGCCACCAGCACTTCTAAAATAAGTAAAATAAATAAATAAAATAAGGTCACTAACTGCTCTTTGCTCCAATCCCTGCAAGCCCTACAGATGACAATAGTGTTTGTACCGGGGCTATAGGACCTTAACCTCACCCACAGACATCCCTCCAAAACTCTTGAGCCTCACTGAAAAGGTCCCTATCCCTTATCCTGTGGTATTGACAACTTCCTTGGCACACAAAGTGGCTAGAGTCATGGGCTGGATCCACCACTCTCATGACAAGCCAGCACCTCTGAAAGACACTGCCCAAGAAAGATGAGAGGTCCTCTTAAAGATAAGACTGAGCTGTGCTCGCTTTGGCAGCACATATACTAAAAGATAAGACTGAGCTGAGAGAAAGGGCCATAATAATCTTTATTGTACTAGGGGAACATATGGGACCATATAAAGGGGATGCCACACAGACAAAAATTTGAGCATTTTCATGCCTAAAAATTAACAGGTGACATTGGTAAAACAGTAAAAGGCAATGGGTTAGTGTGTTAAATTTTGCAAAAAGTCACAATGAGATAGGATATGCCACTACTTATGACCATCATTTGGCTAATGGGTCAATAAAATATTTTCATGTTTTGGTGGTTTCTTAAACTATTGTTCCCTTTTTTAGATAAGGTACTTGATGATTATGCTGTGAAAGGAATTTAAAAATTGAGTGATTGTTGGGCCGGAGGGTTAGCTCAGTGGTTCCGGCGCCTGCCTCGTAAGCGTAAGGACCTGAGTTCGATCCCCGGTTACCACATATAATGCTGGGCGTGGTGGCTCACGCCTGTAATCCCAGCACTCGGGAGGCAGAGACGGGAGGATTGCTGAGTTCGCGGCGGCTTGCCTGGGCACCATAGTGAGCTCAGGGCCAGCC
>PVIC010053107.1:0-11950 GCA_004025085.1 Thryonomys swinderianus | reverse complement strand
AGAGAGACAGGGAGAGAAAAGAAAAAAAGAACCAAGTAAATAGCCACAAGGAAGGGAAGATGTTCCTTGTCTGCAGGGAGGGTAAAGGCTGCAGAAGTCTAAAGGCACCCTGTTGTTGGAGAGTCAAAAATTCTCGTTTCCTAAATCCCACCCAGGAAATGGACCAGGACCCCTAGGCCAGCGCTGGGTGTAGCCAGGTGTCCACACATCTGCATACTCATCTCCAGTGGTCCAGAAGGTCCAGTGACATCAGAGGAGTGCACGGAGGGGCAGAAGGGAACCAGAGTGAACACTTCCATACGTATTTCACAGCTCTTCTTTCCCCAAGAAACTGGGAGCAAATGGAATGTCCCCTGTGAAGTTCTGTGGGGAGAAGGGTCAGGCTTGCGTGGGTCTGTTCCTGAAGATAGACGTGGGGCTCTGGTATGCGCACAAGGGTCGCTACCCGCTCTTGCCCAGGGGCTCTTCACACTCTTTATCCGAACCACTGTTGTGGGTTTCATCACCCTGCCTCCCCAACTTCCCTCCTTTTTATTTTTTATTTTATGACAGAGCCCGGCTAAGTCACTAAGTTGCCCAGGCTGAGCTCAAACATATGACCCTCCTGCCTCAGACCCCAGGTGTACACTGTGACACTGTACACTGTGACTTGGCTTCGTGTGTGTGTGTGTGTGTGTGTGTGTGTGTGTGTGTGTGGTACTAGGGATGGAACGTAGGGCCTCACACATGCTTAGCAAGCCTTCTATTACTGAGCCACATCCAGTCTTCGCTCTGCTCTGTCTCAGTCTTGCTACCATGCGAAGTGGCTGCAGACGCCCAGATAATGAGGCCAGGGTTATCTGGCCACTGCTATGCCCAGAACACCAGGGCATATTGAAAGCAGAAGGGGCCATTTCGAACCTCACAAGACACAACTTTAGGTAAATCAGTCAGCACCCTCCTTGCTTTGGAGTTCTCATCTGGAAAATGGGCACAGTACCACATGAAGACTCCCTTCCTCCGGAGCTGGCAATAGCACTATCCTGGCTTACAGGATTTCAGACATCCTGGTCCTATGAGCTTTTGCCTACCTTGCCTTCCCTTCAGCCTGGTGTTTGCTGGTGCATGATGATGGAGTGCCCGAAGATCCCCAGGCAGGGAAGCTGATGCCCAGCCCTCAGGGCAAGCAGGGCTGAGGGTCAGGCTGGGTCCACCAGACCAGTGGTTGGGTGTCTCCCTGTCTTTAAAAGCCATCCTCTTCATTGCATAGTTATAACAACAAAACTAAGGGGACCCTTGGCATCCCTTGATTTTACCCTAACAAAGGAGACATGGGCATCAGAAGGTCGGAGTACAGAAAACCAACTCATTCTTCTTTGGCATCTAGAGTCCTGTGATCCAGTGCCCAGTGCAGCTCACCTGTGGGACACAAATGTCTTTGATACCAGCCTTGGGTCTTGGCTCTTTTGCAGGCTGCTGGACAGCAAGGGGAGGCAGCTGACTGGCGGCACAGTGAAGAGGATGGGTCCTCCATGCCACCCTCGGGCAGGCGTACATGGCCTCCTACATTGCCCTGAGCTCTCCCTGTGCTCCACTGTCCCCAGCAGGAAACTGCATGAAGACAGCTTCCTCCAGCCATGCCCAGGGTCTGAACATCAGTACTATCTGCTCCCCAAGGATCCTCCCTCACGTGTCCACCTGTGAACCCACCCACTGTGCCAGCAGCTCTGACTCAGATCACCAGGTGAGCCAGGCTGCTCAGACAACAAAAAATGCAAGATGGAAGCTTCTCAGAGGCTGGTGGATGAGGAAAACGAGGCTTGAAAGAGGGCTGTGCCCTGAAGGTCTAAACAGACTATCTTTATTTGCAAACCTGGTTCCTTTTTCTCCAAGCTCTGCAGCACAATGCCCAACTCAGAAGGACTCACCTGAGTGTCTTGCCCATACTTGCCACCAACCCCAAACACACCTATACACCTCACAGACACTGAGTGGAAGTCACAGGGTGGAAGTAACAGGAGACCTCAGCGGTGGCAATGGCGGGCCTGTGGACATGGTTGTCCTAAATTCAGGGAATGAATTCAGGGATGTGATTGCATGGACAGATTTCCAGATTCTCAGGGCCCAAAAGTAAAGCCATGAAGTCCCCAGCCTAAGTGCTATCTTCTAGGGAAGTCATGGGAAATGCAAGCTGAGGACTGGTTCCCACCCTGTGTGTCCCCACAAGCTGGCCCACTATGGCCATAGAGATGCCAATACCAGGAGGTCTGAGGATGAAAAGCAACTTTGTGAGGTGCTTCGAGAGGGGTCATGAGCCAGCAGTGGAGGCGATAGCACAGGACAGGAAAGGACACCAACAAGGCCACAGCATTGGCCCACCCTTGCTCAGCAGCCCCCTCCAGGGCCAGGGTGCAGGACTGTACCTACCTGAGCAAAAGAGAATCACTGGCTATCCTCCTGGAATAGTGGCCTAATGTGCCAGCTGGCTGGAAAAGTACATGCAAGTTGGTGGCTCCCTGAAGCCAGTGGCTGGCTGACCAGCTGACAGAACTACAACTGCCTGAAGGTGGCTAAGCTCCACTATTCCGTGGCCTGGTCTAGATGGCCCTGCCATTGGCTGCCAATGACTGTGTGTTCTGGGCTGACAGTTGCGTCCTTGGGAATCTCTTCTGCCAGGCCCCTGGGGTAGGGGTGCAGTGTTGGGAACATGTTTTGGGAGAAACAATTGGAAGGTCAAAACTGATCAGGCCTTCTTGGTGCAGATGGACTCTGGACTCAACTCACCTTCATCTCTGCTAACAACAAAGACTCCCGGTGGTCCCACATGCTGTGATGCTTCAAGGCGGAACTACTCCATTGCTGGTGTCTGCCCTGCCCAGTGGGATCTTCAACTGCATAATGTCTCTAGGACTATGGGAGGTGTCTGCTCTGCCCACAGGGTCTGTTTCTTTTGGTTACTCTAGAGGTGCTGAATAAAAGGTTTGGAGGGCTGGGGCCTGGGGTCTTTTGCTAACCAGAGTAGCACGGATCAGGACCAAACAGCCTCTCTGAACCTCATTTCTGCCTTCTTATTAATTATTATTTCGCCATGTGCTGTCGACTCACAGGAGACTAGAATCTAATGTAAAGGTTCTAGTTACATTCCCTTCCCCTGGTTCCCACAGTGCAGGCCAGCTGGGCTCATACTGATTTTAAGTCAGGGAGGTGATGATGTCAGGGTCAGGGCTACAGCAGCAGGGAAAAGAGGGCCAGAGCCATCAGCCATCAGCCCCAAGCTGAGCAAAAAAACTGAACATCGCAAGCATCATCTAGTTCTTCTAACTGTGCCTGTCTGAGAAGCAGCATCACAGTTAATATCCATGCAGCGGGCATGGGGCACAAGAAGACTTCAGAGTGGCCATAGCCTCCCATATGGTTTCCACTAAATCCTCTAAAAATGAAAGGCCTTTTGAGGTTTCATTGGAATAAGATCTTGCTCAGCCAGCCCCCAACACAGACACACACATACTCACACCTGTAGTCCCAGCACTGAGGTGGCTGGGGCAGGAGGAGCACCATGAATTCAAGGTCAGGCTGGGCTACATGTGAGTTTGAGGGCAGTCTCAACTACATAGCAAGACCCTGTCTCAAAAATCATGAAAAAAAGATCCTAAAATGCACCAACCTTCCCAGAAGAGAAGAGGTGATGTTTCCCACACTTTCTGATCCTGTTTCCCTTTCATTTTAATATTTTATCCATTTACTAAACATTTGTTGAGAGCGTGTCTATTAAAGTCCTGGTGCGCACTAGTGTTCTTTACGGACAGCCTGGCACACGGCGTGCTTTCTACAGTTTAAAGGGGAAGCCCCAAACATCTGGCTCATCATTCGGGTAAACTGAAGCATAGAGCAGGGCTGCCCTGCAGTTTGTATGGACCTGTCTCATGCTCCCTCACTGTCTTCCTCCCACCTCTTTTCTTTCTAAGCAAATACTTCTTTCCTGGGTTCTTATCAGAGGTTGGATGGAACCGAGAGGCACTGTGTCCCTCCTCCGGCTCCCCCCCAGGAGGAAAATTCACAGCGGGTCATGAAAAAGACTGACATGTCGCTTCACTGCACCTCACCACTTAGCTCTGAGATGTCACTGAGAAGTCGGTGCTGGAGCTGAGGAGGGTCAGACATGCCAGGAAAGGAAGCTATGTAGAGGAAGTGAGAGGGAGAGACTTGGCTGTGCTGTTGGGTGAAAGTGTACAGTGGGGCGGGCTAGAGCTTAGAGTCCATCAGAGACCCCCTGTCCAGTGGACGTGAGACTCCACTGAGTGATATGATGGGTGTTACCTAGGGGGCCGCCAGGGTCATCACGTGGGAGACTCAGGGCCCAACAGTGAGCAGCAGTGCCCCCTAGAGCTGGAGTGAGGAAGGTGACTAAAAACCAAGGCTTAACATCCAGGTCTGGCTCTCATATCTGCAAGAAACTTCCCTTTGACTGCAGGATTCTTTTCTGAGAGGAGCTCTTGTGTAGAATTAGGCCACTGGGCTCAGAGCAGCGTGTAGCCTTGTGTCCTGGTTGTTCACACCTGTCCCCATCCCCCCAAGTTCTCAGGGGCCTCAAGCTTTGCAGAACCAGCCACCAGGCTAGAAAGACACTGGCTCCAGGAGCTCTTACAGAGACTACTGGTACAAAACCCTAAGACGGTGTCTCCCTCAGCTGTGAACCTGCCCCAACAGAGTCACACAGGAAAAGAGAG
The DNA here is from genome assembly GCA_004025085.1 of Thryonomys swinderianus. Lineage (NCBI taxonomy): Eukaryota > Metazoa > Chordata > Mammalia > Rodentia > Thryonomyidae > Thryonomys > Thryonomys swinderianus. The sequence goes on along the minus strand of PVIC010053107.1, from coordinate 7,244 downwards.
TACAGAAAAACTTCCTCATCCAGAGGCCACTGTGGAATCCAGGTCCTCCTGTCCCTCAGGGACCCCAGGCAGCAGACTCAAAGCTGCAGGACTTGAGCGGAACCCTAGGGGTTCTTGTGCACTCTCAGGATCTGCTCCCTCAGCACCACCAAGCCAGAGACTCTACTCCAGGCAAGGAGGCCCAAGCCAGGGGTATCAAAGCCTGGTCCCCAGAAGGATCCTACTTCATTTCCTTCCTGCACAAATGACGCTGAGCTGGATGACAAGGGGAACCTGGGGTTTTCAGAATCCAATGCTACAGTAGCATTTGCCAGTCACCTACTCCATTTCTCTCTCCATTGTTTTTTGTTGTTCTTTTTGCTCCTATTACTGAAGATCAAACTCAGGGCTCTTGTACTGAGCTACATTCCCAGTCCCTTTTTACTTTTCATTTTAAAACAAGGTCTCACTAAGCTCCCTGGGGTGGGCTCAGACTTCCAATCCACTTGTGTTAGCCTCCCAGGGTGCTGGAGTTATAGGTATCTGCTACTATGCCCAACTACCACTGATTCTTTACACCTGAAGCAATGAGTTTTGATCAGGCATCTGGGCTCTTAAAATAAAAATGACTATGAGTTCGATCCCTGCCATGGATGGATGGAAGGAAGGAAGGAAGGAAGGAAGGAAGGAAGGAAGGAAGGAAGGAAGGAAGGAAGGAAGAAAGGAAGGAAGGAAGGAAGAAAAAGAGTCAAGAAAAATAAAAAATAAACTTTAAAAAAATAAAAAATAAAAATGACTTCCCCTAAGGAAGTACTTTCTGCTTCCCTTGCAGCTAAATGTGAGCTTGTGACCAAATTCTATTCTACAAAATGTAACTGCAAGTTTCAGGTGCAGATTTGGGGAGGCAGCCTGAAAGAAGAAGCTACAGCCTTATTTTATTGTTCCTTTCTTTTCAGAGAGGGATTCACCATATAATTGAGGCTGGCCCTTAACTCAGAATGTAGCTCAGTCTGGCTTTGAACATATGGAGATCCAAGTGCTGGGGATTACAAGTATGTGCCACCATATCCAGCTTTCTTTCTTTTTTCCCTGATAGCTAGAACTTCCACAATCATCTTGGACCATGAGGCTACATGCAGTTGATGGCAGAACTACCAAATCAGCTCTGTGAACTCCCACTATAAAATAGATATAACTTCTGTCCCATTTAACCCATTACTTCTTTGTAGTTGCTATAAGCAGCCAAGACAAGTTCTGAAAAACAGTAGCTCTCATGCTACAACTGAAGAATCCTTAAGAGTAGGGACAGCACAGGAGACCTGAGGCTCTCCACCCACCAGGAGTCCCGTTTCCTCTCATACCCACCTGTCCATTTCTCTGAGACTCAGAACTAAGCACTGCCTGCCACCTGCCTCCCCTGTCCTGGAATCAGGTCAGGAGTCATGCAGTTGGACAGTACAGAGTTGGCAGAAGAGATTTTGGATTCCAAATTAGTTCTGCCACTTGCTCATTCAGCAAATATTTATTAACCATCTAGTTTGTTCCAGGTCTGTCTCTAGGTAGACTACGGCAATAATAGAAGTCCCCATCCTTGTAGAGCTTGTGGCTTACTGGGGGAGTTGCAGAAAGAAACGCCCATATATCAGGTGATGGGTGCTATGGAAACGGGGTGGGGAAGGGATTTTATATAAAACAGCCCCTCTAAAAGGCCTCTCTGAGGAGGTGGTATTCAAGCAGAGGTGGAGAAAACGAGGGAGTGAGCCACACAGATATTTGGGAGAAAAGCTGGCTGTGTGACCTATTCATGTCCTTGTGCCTGTGCCTCAGGTTCCTCTCTCCAAAATGGGGGCAAGATAGAAGCTACGCAGTGGTAACCTGCGCTGGTGCAGCCAGATCACCCTACTGCTCCCCTCGGCATGCTCCAGGAGGTGGGCACAGGTCTCAGGCTGGATGACCACCACGGGGCCTGTAACCCAAAGCTCTGGGGGTTTTCAGTTGTGTGGCTGCGGTGTCACATGGAGCCATTTGGTTTAAGACTTATAAAACACCCTCCCATCAGGCTTTGCCTTGCCACTGTCCCACTGCCCTGACCATACCTGGTCAGCCCAGGTCCCCAGGGGCTCATGCTGGGAGGACCGTGCTCCCCAACCCAGCCTGAATGCAGGCCTCCCTCACCCCTCCTCAAAATTCGCTTCCCCTGGGCAAAGGCACCAGCCTTCCGGCCGTGACAATTGGCGGACAGGGTGCCACCCTGCACCCTGGCCCTAGGGAAGTGCGAGGTGGCTGACCCGATGGGGGATAAGGCTATAAAGGAAGAGAGGGTGGTGGTGTGTGTGTCAGGGAGGGGGCAGGGATGGAGGAAGAGAGGGAGGACAGAGGTTGACTCAGGCTGGAGGTCTGTGCTGGCCACTGCCGTGATGGTCCAGGGTGGGGGGCAAGGTAAGTGACAACATGACAGCACAAGGTGCAAGAGTGGAGGGGAAGGGGCTCATCAGTTGGCAAGGGGCTCCACATTTGTGCTATTGAAGAAAAGCCTTCAAGGACCTCCATGAAAGATCCTATAAGGAGCAGTGCTGTTGAGTGTAAGGTTCCTCCAACAGCAGCCTGCTGACTGTCCAAAATGGAATCCACTGGGCAATGGATAATTTCCACAGCATTTCTTTTTTTTTTGTTTTTTTTTTTTTGAGACAGGGTCTTGCTTTGTAGTTCAGGCTGGCTCTGAGCACACTATGTAGCCCAGGCAAGCCGCCGCGAACTCAGCAATCCTCCTGTCTCTGCCTCCTGAGTGCTGGGATTACAGGCGTGAGCCACCATGCCCAGCACTGTGGTATGTGGCATTGATGGCTGGTGGGCATGAGTCACCACGCCCAGCATTCTATGTGGTTACCGGGATCAAACTCAGGACCTTGCGCTTGCGAGGCAGGCACCGGAACCACTGAGCTAAATCTCCGGCCCTCCACAGCATTTCTAAGTAAACTGGAAAGTCACAGGGCACAGAAGTCTCGAGCTAGACAACTTTCTAGAAGTCATCTGCTATTATCCACTCATTTTCCAGATGAGAAAGTACCTATGGCCCTCATCCCACAAGGCTACTGTCTGCCTTTCTCTATATATCTTTCTTTCTCTGTTTTCCTTCCTTTTTCAGTCCTTCCTTCCTTTTCTTCCTTTTGAAAAAGGGAAAATGAAGAGGGGGGAATTATGGAAGGCAGACCTTTTATAAGGCTTCTCTCTTTTTTATTTTTATGGTACTTGTGATTGAACCCAGGGTGCTCTACCCTGGAGCTACATCCCCAGCCCCATTTTTTTTTTTTTTTTTTTTTTTTGAGACAGGGTCTCGCTTTGTAGTTCAGGCTGACCCTGAGCTTACTATGTAGCCCAGGCTAGCCTCGAACTCCGCAATCCTCCTGCCTCTGCCTCCTGAGTGCTGGGATGACAGGGTGAGCCACCACACCCTGCGCTATGGTGTGTGGTACTGATTGCTGGTGGGCGTGTCTCACCACGCCCAGTATTGTTGTATGTGGTTACCAGACCTTGCACTTGTGCTAGGCAGGAGCTGGAACCACTGAGCTAAATCTCCGGCCCCCCAGCCTCATTTTTAATTTTGAGACAGGGTCTCATTAAGTTGCCTGGACTGGATTTAAACATCCAATCCTCCTGATTCCGCCATCCTTGGCTCTTTCATCCGTTTCTTTACCATCTATTTACGGTGGGTCCTGAATGGCATTACGGTCACTACCAGGCTCACTGCCCATGGGAAACACAGACGTGCACAGTCACAACACATGGTGACAACTCTGTGTGTGACCCAGTAGCTGAGGGTGTCTGGGAGAGTCCAGCTCTGCAGTAACCAGATGGCTCTGAGCCTCTGTTTACCCTTATGGTAGAGAGGAGAAGAGAGATTTGGACGCAAGTCTGGACTTGTCACCATCACTGAGTTTCTTCAGTTCTCAAGAGAGAACTGATGTGGAAAAGGCTAGTTCTGTTACTAGGTGACCACAGTCACATCTGTATATACTCCTACAAGCCCTTTGGGAGCCAGAAGGAACTTGGGCAAGGGACCCACCTCCCCGGTCTGTCCTTCCTCATCTGGAAAAACAGTGGATAATAGCAGATGATTTCCAGAAGGTTCTCCAGCTTGAGACTTCTGCGCCCTGTGATTTTCCAGGTTACTTAGAAATGCTGTGGAAATTACCCATGCCCAGTGGATTCCATTTTGGACAGTCAGCAGGCTGCTGCTGGAGAAAACTGACACACACAGAACACCACTGCTCCTTGTAGGATCTTTCATGGGTCCTTGAAGGTTTCTCTTCAATAGAAACCTATGGATTCCTTGGCCCACAGAGTCTCCATCCAACATCTACCACTTGTTTTGATCTTCTAACAGTCCCAAAGAAGATGGGACACATGACAAAGAGACTGCACAGTGTTCCTGGGAATGAGAGGTGACACTGGCTGAGACTTCACTGGCTGAGCAGTCCCCTGCCTCGTACTCGGAGGCACAAAGAGGAAAGCTGTCAGAGCTTAGGAAAGAGGTCCAAGCCTGATCTCAGCACTAAGCCGATGTCATAGCAGCCACCTATGTCACGCAGGTCTGGATCCCGAGCTCTCAGCCCCACTCTCAGCATCTGTTCCTGCCCCCTCCGGCTGCTCAAGGGACCCACTGACCAGACACAGCAGCCCAGGACATAAGCTGGCCTGGTCCCCCCCGTGCTTGAGGGCTGAAGCCAGGAGCCAGGGCCAGTTCTCCAACTAGCAATCTGCCACTCAGCTGGGACTTTAGGCTTTAGAGAGATGGTCCTGCCCTTCACCCAGATGACCATGAAATATGATGCAGTTCCATCTAGACACAACCCCCCCCATCCTGCAGTCCCCACCCCTATCAGCTGCATGTCAAACACTGCCAGCAGGAGCCCCTTCCTTCCTGCAAGCTCTGAGGAAAAGGTAAGAGGGCAGCCTTCCCTGGCAGCACACAACCGAGGAGCCCTGCCACCCAGTGCTGTGTCAGAGACCGCTCTGCTCAGCCTGCCTGAGAATGAGTCCAGCCCAAAGCCGAGGGCCCCTGTGCTAGCCTTCCTCACTCAGGAGCCATCTCTCCACTGGGAGACCTCATCTCTCCCCGGTGCTTCCAGCACCTGCTGAGCCCCCACCCTGAGACTGAGACTCCCACCACAGCCACTCCCTAACCCGCATCCACACACACACACACACACACACACACACACACCCTCTCAGTGGTCTCCCTCTCCCACTGGACCCTTATTTAAAATCTCCTTGGAGAAACCCCACCTCCCTCAGGGAAGCTTTCTCCAGACCACCCCTTCAAGGCTCCTGACTCTCTGGCCTGCGTCTCCCTCTCCCTAACCAGGCTTCCCTCTACCGCTGCACAACCAGCTGGCACCCAGGAACCTCAGCAGAATTCTGATGCTTGGGGCGGCTTCAAGCCATCAGGTGCTCCACACATATGCTACATTAATCATCAGAGCTGCTGCCGCCCGGGACCGGGCACAGCGCCAGGCCCATTACACGGCCCCGCCAGTCTTCAGAGCGGGCTGCAAAGCAGATTTGCAATCGCTCTATGGAGGAGACTGAGGCCCGGGAAGGTTCTCTACCTCATCCACCACGGCTGTGCAGAAGTGCCCGACCCAGTCTGAGTGTTTCTACCACACAGAGCTGCCTTTCTTGTTCTCAAATGGCTATCAGATTGGTAGTACTAAATCAGTACGTTCCTTCGACAGCGGAGGGAACACAGAACCTGGCAATCTTATAATGCTGGAACTAGAGGTCCTTTCTGCCCATTTATTCTACCTCACAGATTAAAAAATTGAGGTTCAGAGGTATGACTTCTGCCAAATGGGGACAACTGCAAAGGCCTTAGGTTTAATGCTGTTTACCAAGGAGGCTGCAGGATCTACCAGTATTAGAAGGTAAGCTCCAGAGACCTGTCTGGGGATAATTCCCAGCAACTTATGCTCTAAGCTTAGTTAGAATTGCAGAATCCCAGCAGTTTGAGGGGTCTGTGCCACTCCAGATGGCAGCAGCCTCGTGGAGCCAGCCTCCCCAAGTCCCCAACGGGGAGGCACATTCACAGCAGCTTGTACCTTTCGGCCTCCTCCTCCTCCCTTGCCTCTGTCCCCTTCTCAGAGCACTTCCCTGTGGTCCTGCAGGTTGGAATAAAGACATTTTGAGAACTGGGTACCTAAGGCTCCAAAAGGCTGACACACTTGCTGGTTGGGGCAGAGGCTGGAACGCAGATACAGTTTGTATCTCAGGCTCCTACCAAGGGCACTCGCTATGCTGGGCCTGAGGGAAGCTTCATGGCAGAGACAAGATTTCTGGGCAGTGGCAGGTTCATGGAAGAAACCCAGCCCTGAAGCTAGCAGTGGCCTAGGCTTGGTGATGTTCACACCGGTGGTTCAGAATCATGCATCCCTCCTCATTACCTCCAGAGCAGGGTGGCTCAGCCCCTTCTGGCTCAGAAGCGCTATGGACTAACAGTTTTGCTTCAGGGTGGTATGAAGGGGCTCCATCCCCCAAAATGTGTAGGTGAAGGCCCACCCTGAAGTCCTGCTGCCCCAAAACGAAGGCTGAGACCCAACACATTCCAGCAACTTCTGAGCCTAGAGGACTGAACAAATCTCACGTCCACCACTCTTGACCCCACGCCCTCCCCCAGGCACACACCCTTCCCCACCAGGAGCGCCTTTCCCCTTTCAGGCCAAACTAACAGTCCAGGCCGCTCACCCATTTCCAAAGGCCCAGGCCTTGCTTAGTGCCAGCTGTGCCCACCACCAACGTTCACAATGGTGCCATCTTACTGTCCCCTCCCCAGGGAAGCAAGTTCCACACTAGCAGCAGCGGCAGAAGTAGTGGTCTTTCCCTGCCTGGGCTGCCACTGAAGTCTTCCCAGCCTTACAGTGCCTGCCCCACCTCCTTCTCCTTGCAGACAAGAACTCAGGTGGGCAAAAGAATACACAGAATGCTTTTCCTGGGCCAAGGCTCTAGCTGTTCCCAGGGGTGCTGGGACATCGGTTCTAGGTGGTTCTGCAGTCAGCACCTGTCCTCAAAGAGAAAATAATCTTTCACTTCAGCAGAGTGTATGGGTTTCTCCAAGGTGCAGCTCTGTCTCTTATGAGCAGGAGGGAGGAAGAGAGGAGGGAAGGGAGGCTGAGGAAGTAAAAAGGGTTAATATGCATTGTGCATGTGCACCAGTGTCCCTCGATGATGTACTCATCCTGTGTCACATACACATTTCAATAAAAATGGAG
>PVIC010053106.1:0-11952 GCA_004025085.1 Thryonomys swinderianus | reverse complement strand
AAAGGCTCACTTTTATTTGTATTCCTCTGTCTTCACTATGTTGAGTAGATAGATTATACTACATTTTTAAAAACCGAAAACAATAGCAATTCATTGAATGACCCAAGTTTTTATTCTCTACTTGACTTTCTGCTTTATTCTCATTCAGACTGCACTTTCCATTTAAAAACTAGGTACATAAAAATGAACAATGTATGGGCAATGGTTTTCTTCTGCTGAAGTGCACAGGGGTGAGAGATAATGGCAACGAAGTCTGAGAATAGGAGAAGGTGAATCTTAAGCAAAATTTCAAGCAGTGTCCCCTGTCCTTCAAGCAACAAGAGGGAAACGGTTCTAAAATACAGGCAGAATTTTGGCTTAACACCTGGCACTTTCTGGAGTTCTGGTATGAAAGTTCTGGTGTCTTGCAGTGCCAACGCATGTACAGATCACACTGGAGAACTGCTTTAGTAACTGAAGTAAGTTGGGGAGGTTGTATCATAGTCACGTGACTGGCACAGTCCTTGAAACTAGACCAGCTTGGGCTTGAGTTGTCATAGGCTCTACCTTCGAAGGTTGCTGTAAATACCTAATAGAAAGCACTTAGCACTATCTGGTATGCAGGCAGTATTCTGTTACTATGGTCAACTTTACAAAGGAGCAAACACAGATATGAAGCAGGCTCGTTGTCTCCTGTCCCCACCCTCAGTATTTCAGTTTATAGTTAACTGCTATCTTAAACTTTAATGTTTTTTTTTTTTTTGAGACAGGGTCTCGCTTTGTAGTTCAGGCTGGCCCTGAGCTCACTATGGTGCCCAGGCAAGCCGCCGCGAACTCAGCAATCCTCCTGTCTCTGCCTCCCGAGTGCTGGGATTACAGGCGTGAGCCACCACATCCGGCATTGTGGTATGCGGTGTTGATTGTTGGTGGGCGTGTCTCCACGCCCAGCATTCTATGTGGTTACCGGGGATCGAACTCAGGACCTTGCGTTTGCGAGGCAGGCGCCGGAACGACTGAGCTAACTCTCCGGCCCAAACTTTAATGTTTTTATATTTAAAACCTTTTAAATCTTCCACAAAGTAATAATAAAATGCAAATATTCTGCATATCTTTTTATCATTGGTCAATGTTTTAAGAGATCAGTTAATCTTGTAACAGGTATTTTGCAAGTATTCGAAATGACCACTCCGTTCATAATCATAAAAGTATATTTCTGGAATTTAGCTTGTCAGTGTTTCACAAATTGTGCTTCATTTTATCATACCATCTCCAAGACAGTTTTTCAAAGTAGATGCTACAATTAAATAATGTTGAGGTATGCACACCTGAAAACTCACAGCACACATCAGCTTATCAAAGGCCTGAAACTACTCAACAGAAATGAGTTTTTCAAAATAATTTACCAGAGATGTCTTTGTTAGGCAATATTTAATATAGCATGATTTAATATTACATAGCATTAAAAAATTATTTTTCAAGCTTAATAGTAAACTGAGAAAGTGAGATTCTTTCAGAACAGGATATGGATTAGGCACTTGAAACAAGAGAACAGGAGAAAGTATTATAAATGAGGAGATAAAAGAATGACAGTTTGCTCCTTCCAGAAAGAATGAAGAAGAGACAGTCACATGAGTTTTGGCCTGCTACTAGCTCATTCACATATCAGCAACTGTTTTACTTTTGTAATAGTTAATCTGTCTGGTCCCCAGTTTTTTTTTCCCACTTTTTTTTATTGGTACATTTCATTGGTACATTTTATGTACACATCCCCAAAACATTTCACATTGAGAATTTGTACCAGTATATGACACAACTTAATTCTCATTTTCCCCCTTCTCCTACCCACCCTGCCACCCCCCCATATATACAAGCTTTGTTTCATTTTTTAAAACCATCAATTTTTTCTTTCCTCATTTTTTACCCCTAAACCCCTTTCCCTTTGAATATTTACTATTTCACAATATCAGTCATGCATTCTAGAACACATTTACAACTTCAGCTTCTCATTTCAGAGAAAATATATGATATTTACACATCTGTGACCTATTCATTTCACTTATGAGTATGTCCCGAAGATACATCCATTTGAGTATAAATGATTCAATCTCATCCTTCTTTATGGCAGAAAAATACTCCATTTTGTCCAGTCTAGAGTTGATGGGCATTTGGTTTTCCAAGATTTAGCTATCACAAACTGAGCTGCTATAAACATGGGTGCACATAGGTCACTGTGATAGGAATCTTGTAATTCTTTTGTGTATATCTCCAGCAGGGGAATAGCAGGGTCAAATGGAACCTCTAATCATAGTTTTGTGAGGAATCTCCACACAGATCTCCATAATGGTTGTACTAGTCTACATTCCCACCAACAGTGGAAAGAGGTTCCTTTTTCTACACAACCTCACCAGCATTTGTTACTGGCTAATTTCGAGAATGCAGCCATTCTTTGTGAAGTGAGATGAAGTCTGAGTTGTTTTCATCTGCATCTCTTGAATGGCTGGTGACATTGAGCATTTCTTCATATACTTCTTAGCTGCTTTTACTTCTTCTTCTGAGAAGTGTCTGTTCATTTCAAATGCCCATTTTTTAATTGGGTCAAATGGGACAGACATTTAGAATGCCTTCTAGAATCTTATCTAGGTCAACTGTCCTGGTCTCTAATTATTTTGTTTTTTAGAATGCACTTTTTAAACTCTGGTGGTGGTATGTTTATCTGTTTTAAAATTTTTTCTTTTTTTAACTTTATGAAAAATATAAGACAAAGCTTCATAACAAAATTTTAAGAGACTTGGCTGGAGGGTTGGCTCAGTGGTTCTGGCGCCTGCCTCACAAGCACAAGGTCCTGAGTTTGATCCCTGGTAACCACATACAATGCTGGGCATGGAGACTCAACACCCACCAGCAATCAATGCCACATACCACAGTGCCGGGCGTGGTGGCTCACGCCTGTAATCCCAGCACTCAGGAGGCAGAGACAGGAGGATTGCTGAGTTCGAGGCTTGCCTGGGCTACATAGTGAGCTGAGGGCCAGCCTGAACTACAAAAAGCAAGACCCTGTCAAAAAAAAAATTTTTTTAAGAGACTAGTAATTATTGTACTGTATTTTGTTCCTTCTCTTTTTTTCTTTCAAGGAACTCTAGGTTGTCTTGTAGGTCAATAAGTTTTGTCGACAAATTGACAAAGAATTTTGGTCAATTTTTTGTAGTTTTCAAAAGGTGTAACTCTTTATAATTCACAATTTTGATCTAGTTGTGTTTTAATTTAAAACTCTAAATTACAGCAGGGCATGGTGGCTCATGCCTGTAATTACAGCACTCAGGAGGCAGAGACAGGAGGACTGCTGAGTTTGAGCCTAGCCTGGGTACATAGTGAGTTTAGGGACAGCCTGAACTACAAATCGAGACCCTGTCTCAAAAACAAACAAACAAACAAACAAAACCCAGAAAAACAAAAACCTTAATTAACATTAAATGGTATTTTTTGGTTAAATAATGGGGGTTATTTTAGTTGAACAAATCAACTCATGATTTCATTACCTCATCTGTTATGTCCACTTGGTTTATTGGCAAACAAATTGAATGAATCTTTAAACAATGGAAGAATTAGAAGACACCTCATGCTCAGTGGGTAACTGGAATTACTCTGTAAGCCCACAATTGTATTTCACTAATGTGTTCACTGTTGACTCAGGTTATCACGGTCCTAGGGGAGGAATGTTGTATTTTTACACATCCAGCCCTAAAAGTCAGGTGCTTATCTTTTGTTACAAGTTGAGCTGTGATGGATTCAGAAGCTTTACGGACTTAATAGCCATAAAACTTCAGGTTTGTTGACAAAGGTGGAGAATGAATAGAGAGATTTAGAGGCCATTGCTAACCTCTGAATAATAGGTACGCATAACGATGGACTTTTGTTTTTTTTAAGCAGCAGGTGATTATGAGTCACTGTTTTTAAACTAGCTCACTCTGTTGGTTAAGAGTTTGGTAAAATATTTAACCATTATAGCAATGCAGATGCTACATAAAATATGTGGACACAAAGTATTTCAAATTCAATACTTACACTACATGTTTTTCCACTTAAAAACTTGCTTTTAATACTGGGGTGGGGAGGGATATTTCCTGTAGAACAAGTCTTCATCTTTTTTTTTTTAAATTTTTCTTTTTCTTAAGACAGCATGATTATACAGAGCATAAAGTCTCTTTTATGAAGCGGGAAGTGCTTTGAACTTGTTGGGTGATGACAAGTCAATATTTTTTTGGATGAATTTCTCAAGAATACAAAATTATTTGAATATAAAATGCTTTAATAATTCACATTTATTATTCATTCTTTGGAGCTGTAAACAGCCTGGAGAAATAGAAGTTTCACTGTAACAACCTTCATGTTTCTAATTTAACTAGCATATCTTGGTGTAAGACATTCTGATTAGATATGCTGATGGTTGAGTTTAGCTGAAGTGATAATTGTCTTTCAGTGCCAACGTGTGTACAGTTCACACTGGAGAATTTGTATTTCCTATGATTGTCTAAAAACACACCTCCCAATTCAGCAGAACTGTTAGTTTCCAGCTATACTTCTATTGCTATTAGTTATTAAATTGTATTTTGTCTCATATGACCAAATGAGACAAAAGTTCAAAAACTAAGAAGGAAAGGAATGAACAGCCTTCCTCAATTAAACAAAAATAAAGGAATTTAAAAGACAAAGATCAAACTAGTTAAGATGAAATAAGATATACAGAAGATCTGAGGCCTCAGGAAATCTCCATCCTTTTGAAAATTCCAAAGCTTTGTTTTTACGCTAAATGTTGAGAATAAAGACCAGATACAGTGCAATAAATTTAAAAGCAAGAAGTTTGGAAGGGTTTAAATAACTGTATAGAAACATTTCCTTCAATCTAGACACTAGCTTGGAATTTTAATATGAAACATGCTTTGTTTAATGTGCAGTTTAGGAAGAGAGGAGGGTAAGGGCCTAGAATTTTCTGTAACACAGCCTTGAACTTGGGACAGTCGTGTATTTTCATCTTGCTTCTCCATTCCTGAATTTTGTTACTATGTACAAATACCGTCCACGTCTGGAAAGTGCCAGGACTATATTGGTTATTGCAAGCTCTTTAAGTCTCTTTCATCTTATTTATAATCCTATAATCTTTATGTGGAGGTTTTCTCTACCATTTTTCTGTTTATAGCTCCCTTGAGTTCTAATATTTTTACATGTAAAATAGCATATGACTTTCACTTTTATGAAGAAACAAAGGTTTATCTATATCTAGGAAACTTTTTTTTTTTTTTTTGAGACAGGTTCTTGCTGGCCCTGAGCTCACTATGTAGTACAGGCAAGCCACGAACTCAGCAATTCTTTTGCCTCTGCCTCACGTGTGCTGGGATTATAGGTGTGAGACACAACACCTGGCTAGGAACTTTATTTTAGTTTTAATTTTAGTTTTTTTGAGACAGGGTCTCGCTTTGTAGTTCAGGTGGCCCTCAGCTCACTATGTAGCCCAGGCAAGCCTCGAACTCAGTAATCCTCCTGCCTCTGCCTCCCGAGTGCTGCGATAACAGACATGAGCCACCACCCTCCGCACTGTGGCATGTGGTATTGATTGCTGATGGGCGTGAGTCACCATGCCCAGCATTGTATGTGGCTACCGGGGATTGAACTCAGGACCTTGAGCTTGCCAGGCAGGCGCCGGAACCACTGAGCTAAATCTCCAGCCCTAGGAACTTTATTTTTAATAACCTTGAAATTTTGAGGCATTGACTATTACTAGACTCAGGACAGGACATGAACTAGGGCTTATGAGCATTTAGCATTCCTTAAAGTTTCATCATTATATCATTTTGTGTGATAAAGTTTCAGAAACATGATTAAAATTATTAGAGGATAACAGAACTGAAAAGGGCTAAAAGCATCTTCAAACCACCACCATTGTTTTGATAAACACCTTACATTTCCAGAAATTCTCACAAACTGTTTTAAGATTCAGGCCTTGATCCCAGCACCGTTACAGGAAAAAACAAATACCTACCTGAATTAAGTTTGTGGCTTGATTGCAAATCTTAAGATAGTGTTTGCGTTAGGGAAACTGAAGTGTGAAAAGACAATGAGAATTTCCTTCCATATGGCAGGACATATCTGTTTATAGAGTAAATCCAGGGAAGAGGAAAAGAAAATAAGCTTTCTTGACCCTGAATGAACTTCCTCCTGTAATTCCCCTCAAAGCCAAAGTGAATCAACTGGCAGATTCTCAATAACACAGCCAAGGACCTGCAGAGGCAGCTCTGGGGCTTCTGGTAGAACCAAGCATCCACACTCACATGGGCCAGGTAACAGATAACATGAAGCATCATGTGGCCTTGCTGCCCCTCTAGGATTCTACTATCACATAACATCCTAACAAGGCTTTAACAAGAACCCAAATACCATTTCGGCTGTAAACAACTTGGATAGTTTCTCCGCTGGCAAAATAAAATGATGGTTACTCACTTTTCACTATGCCTGTGTTGCCCATAGAAGGATTTACATTGCCACGCGAAGATCTAAGACAATCAATAGCTTCCATATCAAGACTTTTGTTGTGTGTTGCCCCAGAGTATTCAACTGATTGTTCAGCTTAATTCCCCTTATTCCCTTTTTTGGTTCACAAGGTAAAGAACCTTTGTAATGTTCAAGAGACAGAAGGAACAGGAGAGGAAATAGGGTAGTAGAAAGAAAAATCAGGACTAAATTATTCAAAAACTGGGAAATCATGTTATAAATTATAAAGACCATTGCTTCAAACTACTGCTGTCATTGTTACCTAAACCTGCTCTCATTTCTGCTCCTTCCTTATTAACCAGATTTTAGTCTGATCTTCCAGATAGCATTTTAATCTGATCCATTGGTCTCTGATTGCTGATTTATGGCTCCCTCTTGTGGATGTTGGCTTGAGTTTGCCTCTTTGGTGTGTTCACCCTGAATTGGCTCTTTGGTGTGTTCACCCTGAATTGGCTCTAATCCATTTCATTTCATTTCTGGGGAAAAGAGGTTTAAATATTGTTAATATTATCCGTTTGTAATGTGTTATAATAGAAATATGGCTAAGGAATATTTAATGCTAGGAAGACTTACGGCTCAGACCTAAGAGTCAGATGGAGATATGTAGAGTTTTGAATTAGGAGGGAAATGGACTTTTCCAGGCAGACGGAAGGAAAAGATAGAGCATAGGCATAATATACTTTGAGAATTAGGTGAACAGGGCTGGGAAAGAGGAATCTAAAGCAACATTCAAGTACTATTGTATAACATCTCCTACTCCAGAGACCCTTGAAAGTCGGGAATTGGTAGGTAGTTCTTTTAGTTTAAATATACTATGGGAATTATTACTACAGATTGTTATACTTAAATATTTTGAATATACACCTGACTATTTAGAAATATTATTTGTAGTCAGGTAATTGATCAAAATATTTTGGCTGTCATTACATGAATTTTTCTAAAAGTCTTTATTAAGATACCTTGATTTTTATGTTAGTACGCTTTTTAGAATAAGTGTATACATATTATTCTATAATACAGGCTTTTAATATTTAACTTTGCCTCACCTGTCTAAACTTGTGAGAATTATCTCCTTGTTCATTCTAGAATAATGTATTAAGCTGCTTTTAGCTGCACATTTTTTTTTTTTTTTTTGAGACAGGGTCTTACTTTGTAGTTCAGGCTGGCCCTGAGCTCACTATGTAGCCCAGGCAAGCCTGGAACTCAGCAATCCTCCTGCCTCTGCCTCCAGAGTGCTAGGATTAGAGGTGTGAGCCACCACACCTGGCACTGTGCTATGTGGTATTGATTGCTGGTGGGCGTGAGTCAGCATGCCCAGCATTGTATGTGGTTACTGGGATCAAACTCAGGACCTTGTGCTTGCGAGGAAGGCGCCAGAATCACTGAGCTAAATATCTGGCCCTAGCTGCACATTTTGAGCCCCTGATGGGGATGATCAAGTGAAATTTTTGGCCAGACTTTGTTTTACACCTATACCAGAAAATTTGCAATGATGATCCTGCTTTCTGTTCTGTTCCACTTTGTGGGTTGTTAATAGCTCTTACAAGCATATTTTAACTTAGAGTCCAGGGAGTTAAATGTATTGAAGAGTATTTCTAGCTATTGGATTATATCATCACTGAACAAAATTTTTCACAGGATCTGAAATACTGTCACCACTGCAGTACCTAATACAGTTAAATTCCAAGTTATGACAGAAGACCAAAGTAACTTCAGTGTAGATTCTTTGAAAGTGCCCTTTATTTGATGTGAATTTTTCCTGGCAGAAAACATAATTTTACTTTTGAGGTAAGTAGTCTCCCTTAGGGAGAGACAAAAGTAGAGCATTTATCTGTCTTCCTTATCATGAGATTATTTTGACTTTCTGTACTTACTATGTGATTAGAAGTGATTAAGTAGAGATTCTTACCATCTTCATTTATTGAAACTGTTCTGTAGTTATAAGCTTCATATCATTAGTTGAAAAAATAGTATGTACATATGTATTTTATGCTTTAACTCTTTCAGGAAGGATATAAATCCCAAGGATAAAAAGTTATCTAATTTTTCACTTAAAATGTCTCAAGTAATTTTATTTTATTTCTTATTATTACTTTAGTCATACATATTTATGAGGTACAGTATGATAATTTGCTATATGTCTACAGTATACAATGATCAAATAAATGTACTTAGTACTTCTATCTCAACATTTCTTAGTGTTCTAAAACCAGTACAGTACAGTACAGTAAAGTAACTAAGGTTCATAGTATCCCATTAGATATATTATTTTATAGATATTAAATGGATATAAATACTATGAAAGAGGTTCAAAAGTTCCAAACACACAGTAAAGACAAAGATGAAAACATTGACTACCTCTATTTGACCAACACACACATTGTATACATACATGAAAATATTACATTGTACCATACCTCATAAATAGGTACAGTTATTACATACTAATAAACCATTTAGGAAAAAAAATTTTTTTGAGACAGGGTTTTGCTCTGTGGTTCAGGCTGGCCTTGAGCTCACTATGTAGCCCAGCCAAGCCTCAAACTCAGCAACCCTCCTGCTGCTGCCTCCAGACTGCTGGGATTACAGAAAGGAGTCACTGTGCCCAGCAAAATAAAGGCCCAATTTTTTTTGTGGTACTGGGGATCGAACCCAGGCTCTTGTGCATCCAAGGTTGGGATGGTACCACTTGAGCTAAATCCCTAGCCATAATAAACCATTTTAAATAACAACGAACCTTACATAAGATGAATAACTGAAATGTTAGATTGCTATAGAATTACCAATCTTTTAAAAACCATTCATTGTGCTTTTCAATTAGATCCTAAGGTGAGAAGCAATAGGGAGAAAGTAAATTTGTATATATGTGCCCATGTGCCTGGGAACATTTGTGTCTTCTTTCAGTTTTCCATGGAAATTCCAAAGAAGAAAGACAGTTAATAGGTAATATGAGGTCTTCAGCAAAGTGTCTTCTACATAGCAGGGACTCAGTAGCATGCATCAAGTTGATAGAGTTGCACCTGCTGGGTCATTTTGTCTAGCAGAGAAGTCAGCTGTCAATCTTCTGTCTCCTCAGAACCAGTGTTACATTCATTGAAATCTAATTTTCCTAGTATTTGGTTTTTCTTTTCTTTTAATTTTATTAGTGCATGTTTGTAGTACATAACATTTACATGCCTTGTGGGGAAATCATACATCTACAAGGTACATCTTAATTCCTTGTTTTTACACCCTTTCCTTTCTTCCCTTTCCATCAGTGTTTGTTTCTTCATTTGAGAGAGGGTGCCAAGGGTCTGTTTTTCTGCTAGACACTGTAATTGAAATAATGTAATGAAGGAATGATGGAACAGCACTGCCAGTCTGCCCTTAAATGACTAATTGTCCCATGTCAGTGATTCAGGGTGAGAATGTGGTGAGTTACACAGATAGCTGAGCCAGTGGGGCCTGGTTAACTGTCCTGTTGTTGGACAAAATACCCAACACCCACAACTTGAGAGAAGAGAGGTTTAATTTGGCTCACAGTGTTAGAGGATTCAATCCTTGGCTGGCTGACTCCGAGGTAAGAACATCACAGCAGCCGAGCATGTGGAATAAAGCTGCTTGGTTCATGGTGGCCAGGCAGGAAACAGAGCAGAGATCAGTCACAGAGAGGAAAAGATCCAAAAGGCCAGCTAAGGGTCCCAAGGTCACACCTCCACCATCCACCAGACACACTCAGAAGTATGCCTCATTGATGAGCCCTAGGTGGCTCCCCAGCCAATCAAAGTTTACCAATAAGCCTTCCTATAACAGGGCCTTTGAGTCTCTGGGAGCGGCGGTAGGAATAGGTACTCCAGGGTAGACATTTTGATGGGTATGGAATCAAAAGGCATCTTGACTTTTTAAAAACCTTGTATTATGGAAACTTTCAAATGTACATATGTAGGAAGATAATTTAACAATTGCCTACATATAACCAATCTTGTATAATATGTACTCTCCTCTTTCACCCACCCCTCAGAAAGCTTTTTTGAATATAATTTCAATCTGCATCTTATTTCATTCCTAAATGTTTTAGTCTATATTGCTAAAAGAGTCTCATTTTTACCAAAAGTCACGATTACATTATTATCTCACTAAAATACATAATAATTTCATGATATTTTGAACCATCCAATCAGATTCAAATTTCTCTATTTTTCATGCTTTTTTGGCAGCTTAAATGATGCGCTTACATAAGATACAAAGTCCACACACTGTTTTTGTTGTTATTGGAGTGTACCTTGAATAGGATGAAGAATGATCCAAAGGGATGTAAGCCTGATGTAAGCAAATGCTTTTTTGTTTTTATTTACTGTTTCATTATTGTTAAGGTTATCACTATTGAGCTTTGGTCACTTGATACCTAGAATAGTACTGACTGAATACATAGTAGATGCTCAGTAAATGTTTGCTGAATATATATGCATTAATGATTGAATGAATGAATGAATGGGACAGGGAAGCATTTCAAACTGAGGTAGCAACAGAAGGTGTGAAAACTTGAAGACCTGTGATATCATGCTGTATTCAACTAAATATTCATTATATGTATGAATGGAGTGTAGAATTTTGGTGATGGTAGAAAATGTGACTGAACCTACCTAGAGGCCAGATCATGTAGAACTAGAAAGATTGTTTAGAAACTTTTTAAATGACTTTCAGGAGGGGAAAGATTTGATTGGATTTGCATTTTGGAAAGCCTGAGATTTCCATTGTGCCTAAGGGACAAATAAATCCCTCTTAGATTGTGCCACAGTCAAAAGAATACTGATCATGTTATGAAAATTAACTCAAGGGAATTCAAATATTTATTGCAATGTCCCAAGAAAGTTCCAGGGGGAAATCTCATCCTTTGCATTGTGAATCACTTCGGGGTTTCTTTCCCAAGTCTCTCTGATGAACTTAGTTCACATGGGTTTGCTCAAATCTTTCACCTTTTACCCTTTGCTCATCTATTTTATTTTCATGTCTCTAGCCAAGATTCCTTTATATAAATATAGATAAGTTTCAGGATTCTCCAATTTCCTCTGAGCCCACCAGGCCAGATGGACGTCTCCACACGTGATGTGAGCAGGAAGACAGTTGTGCATTAACGTTTTTCTCTTTCTCACATTCTCCTAGTGACACAGGAGACTTAAGGCCTAACTCCCCACCTGAAACGCGAGTTCGTGTTCTCTAAAAATTGAAGAATGAATTTTAGGAACGACGGAGGTTTGAGTAGGAAAATTTTATTGAGAGAAAAAGCTTCTGCCTTAAGAGAAACAAAAGAGAGAACCCGGAAAGTGGGTAACCCAGAATCGCTTTTTTCAGGGGAATTTTATGGACCAAAATCACGAGGTGGGGTGGGTTCAAAAGTAGGGACCACCAATGAGATTTTTGTTTTTCTTTTCTTTTCTTTTTTTTTTTTTT
>PVIC010053105.1:0-11950 GCA_004025085.1 Thryonomys swinderianus | reverse complement strand
GTGAAATCAATAGATCACAGATAGGCAAATTCCGGATCTTCTCTTTGGTATGAACACCTGTAGATGCAAATGAGCTCTAGAAAGTAGGACAGCTTTTATAGAGTGGGTAATTTCCATAGGAAATTTGGTGTGAGAATGTGATGAGGGGAAGGAATAAATATGATACAGAAAGAAAATAAAAGTGCATGTATAAAGAGGGTGAAGAGGTGTGGGTGAGTAGAAATATGGGTAAAAATGAGAATTAACTTGTCATATACTGGTACAAATTCCCTAATGTTATATGTGATTTTGAGATGTATATAAATTGTACCAATAAATAATTCAATTAAAAAAATAAGATGAAATCCCAGCTTTTGATTCCTTTGGCAAGTTCTCATACTGTAGAGATTTTTTTTCAGAAAATCTCCCTGTGCCATTGTCTGCAAAAGTTCTACCTAACCTATTTTCCAGAAGAATAAATGGTCCTGTTTTGATATTTAGGTCCTTAATCCACTTTGCTTTTAGTTCAGTGCATGGATAAATATATGTAGCGTCAGGCTTTGGTAGGATGAAAACCGGTTTTTCCAGCAGCTTTTGTTAAAGAGGCTCTTTCTTTCATTTAGGGTGTTTGGCTCCTTTCTTGAAGATGAGGTGGTTTAGTAAGTCTGGAGTTTTTTCTGCATCTTCTAGTACGTTCCACTGATTTTCAGGTCTGCTTCTTTGGCAGTACTATGCTGTTTTTAATCACTGTAGCTTTTTAGTATAGTTTCAAGTTGGCAATTGTGATATCCCCTAGTATGTCCTGTTGCCTAGAATTGCTTTTGCTATCCTGTCTCTTGCAGATCCAAGTGGATTTTTGAATTATTTCTTCTAGTTCTATGAAATATGCTGTTGGGATTTTAATCTAGATTGCATCAAATTTTTATGGTAATTTTGGCCGCATGGTCATTTTTACAACATTAGTTCTTCCTATCCAGGAACAGGTTATATCTTTCCATTTTCTCATGTCCTTTGGACAGGAAGAGAAACCATCAGCATAACAAACTACAACCTACAATATGGGGAAAAATATTTACCAGCTGCTTCTCAAAAGGCTTCTATCTAGATTATATGAAGAATTTTAACCACCCCCAGTTTTAATGACTGAATTCAAAAATGGGCATCTGAAATGAACAGACACTTTTCAAATGAGCAAGTAAAAGCAGCCAAGAAACACATGAAGAAATGTTGAACGTCACTGGTCTTCTGATAGGTGCAGATGAAAACAACACTTATATTTCATCTCACTCTTCAAAGAATGGCTATCATGAGCTCAAATAAAAACAAATGCTGGATGGAGGTGGAGAGAAAGGAACCCTTCTCCACTGTTGGTGGGAATGTAGATTGGTGCAACCACTGTGGAGATTAGTGTGGAGATTCCTCAAAAAATTTGGATTAGAGATCTCATTTGACCCTGGTATTTCCTTGCTATGTATATGAAAAGATCCATATCACAGTGACATATGTGTACTCATGTTTATAGGAATCCAGTTTGTGATAGCTAAATCTTGAAAACAGCCCAAATGCCCATCAGTAGGAGACTAGATAAAGATGTAGTTTTTCTATAAAATGAAGTTTTACTCTGCCATGAAGACTCATAAATCTGAGTCACTTATACTCAAATGAATGTACCTTGAGACATACTCATAAGTTAAATAAATAGGCTATAGATATGTAGATACTGTATCTTCCTTTGGTAGGAGAAATTGAAGGTGTGAGTTATAGAATGTATGATACATATTTTGAAATAGAGAATATTCAAAGGGAAAAGGGGTTAGAGTTAAAAGAGAGAAAGAATAAATTCACTGGTAAAAATATGTAAATACCTTATGTATATGGGTGTTGTAGGGTGGGCAGAAGAATGGGGAAAAATGAAAATTAAGTTGTGCCATGCATTGTTCCAAACTTTCAATGTTGTTTGTGATCATGATGTGTATATAAAATGTGCCAATAAAGAATTTATAACAGTAATAAAAATGAATAGCTTTTCTGTACACAAATAACAGAGAGATTAGTGAAACATACCTTTCACATACTATTAACATATGTCAATAAAAGAAATAAATTATTCCAAAAATTCATTTGGAATCAGAAGAGACCTAGAATAGGAAAAAAACAACTCTGAACAATAAAGACAAGGCAGGAGCCATGACAATACTTGACTTAAACTCATACCTCAGAACTTCTATGATAAAAACAGCATGTTACTGGAGAATAAACAGACCTGAAGATCAATGCAACAACCTATCAGTTAAAGAAAGCATCTCAAACATATTCAACCACATTATTTTGACAAGGGGGTTAAATATATTCATGTGAAGAAAGATAACCACTTTAAGAAATGGTGCTGAAAAAACTGTATCACTTTTGTTTCTCTATAACCTGAGGAACAAAACTAGACCCATCTCTCTGATCATCCACTAAACTAAAGTCAGAATGGATGAAAGATCTAAATATTGAAACAGAAACACTAACTCTCCTAGATTGAACAAGTAGAGACCTTGGAGATGCAGAAGCAGGAAAAGACTTTATGAAGAAAACATGACCACATGGGAAATAATACAGAGAATCAAATCTTGGCCCTTTTCTTATTAAAAAAATTTATACAACAAAATAAATCACCAACAGAATGGAGAGAAAACCCACAGAATGAGAAAAATTGTTGGCAGTAGTTCCTCAGAACATATAAAGAATTGAAAATAAGTTCACCCAAATTTAAAGACCCAATTCAAAAATAGATGACTACACATTTCTTAGATAAAGAAGTACAAACAACAAATAAACACATCAAAAATATTCAACATCACTGATTATCTTAGAGTTACAAATAAAGCAATGTTGAAATTTCATCTCACTCTAGAAAGAATGGCTATTATAAAGAAATCACCCAACAACAAATGCTAGTGAAGCTGTGGGAAAATGTAACCATACACCACTTATGGTGGGAATGTAACCTGGTGCAACCACTGTGAAAATCAGTGTAAATTTACTTAAACAAGGAAACAAACAAGCAAACTAAGATTAGAAATCCTATTTGATCCAACTATTCTCCTTTTGGATATCTTCCCAGAAAAAATTAAACATCTAGCACAACAATATGTACATACACAGTCTACTTATAGTGAGACAGTTTGTAATAGCTAAATCTTGGAAATAAAGCAAATGGTCAGCAACAAATGAATGGATAAAATGATGTTTTTAAAAAATAAATATAATGAAGCAATATCCAGTCCTAAAAGAATAGATTGAGATGTTTCTAGTTAAGTGGATTAATCTTGAGAACATACATTTAAATGAAATGAGTCATCGCTTCTCGGCCTTTTGGCTAAGATCAAGTGTAAATGAAATAAGTCAAACATAGATGTGTAATATTGAATTGTCTCTCCAGTGTGAGAAACTGAATGTGAAAATAAAGACTAAAATTAAGAATATATAGAGTAAAATAGAAAGAAGTTATTCAAAACTTTACAGAAAATGGGATATTTTGTGTATAATTAAAATTTGGAGGCAAAAACTGTATAGTATGAATAGGTAATGAGCTGTGGATTAACAAGTTAAAATATATTCTTTTCAGAACATGGTAGTTTATTCAGCATTCTAATTTAATGATTTCTACTATGAAAAATTACTTTTTATAGGATGGCTTTATTTTCTTTATTCATATAACTTGTACAGTATTAAAATGACAACAAACATGAAAAATTGAAGAAATTTCATAAAAATGAGCCAATTATTTTGATTTATAGTTCTCAAAACAAGGAAAAAATGGTTCACACCCACAAAGAAAAGTTTTCATTGTTAGCTATCAGAAAATGTAAATCAAAGTTAAAATGAGATATCATTTGACCCTGCTCAAGTTTTATTGACTTTGGGTAAGAATTTTCTCAAAATTATTTATATTTGTTCCCTGTCGCTTGTACAGCCAAAAAACCCAGGGGAACAGATAAGCAAATTTGCACACAGAGACAATGAATTTTACAACCTGGTACTTGCTTACTTATACAGTATCCACTGTCAAGATACTTGACTCCATATAGTTAATAGTTTGTAGTATAAATGAATTCTTCATATTTTTAAACTCATGCTATCTTTATACAGAAATTATGACTGATGAAAATTTCAAGGAGATACGGAAAGTAATTAAAAACAATATATTCACATAGGGAATTTATAGTTACTAGTCTTAGCGAAAAACCTCAGAGATATGAGTAATGGTGATTATACAGTGCAGATGAGGTACATGTAAAAACAATAAAGTACATGTCACTTTCTTTGACTCTGTAAGGGCATAAAGGCATTATCTCTATGTGTTCCCTTGGAAATAATGAAAGTAAGTGTAACAGATAACCTACCACTATTCTAGAGTAGAAACATTTTTCTTTAACCTGGTAAGACACTTAAACTGCACCATTCATATTCATGAGATAATGATTTGAAAACAGAAATAAAGTTAGGCAGACTAGGAACAAAGTCCTTTTTTTTCCACCCTGCAAGCACAGTCATGCCTGCACATACAACATAGATGCTCAAAGACACCCTTGGTCTCTGCTTCAAGTCATCCCTCATTCATATGAGGGCTTACTGAAAGAATCTAGTGTTTAACATCACCTAAAATATTTCCAAGGACCTCATTAGAAAAGAAAGCAGTACGTAAAGTTCAGACATAGAAAGAGGCCCCCACCTTAAGTTTTTCTAAGCTCCTCTACTAGGCACAGGGCTTCCTCTTGAACACAGTCCTCAATGCTCTTCTTTCTCATCCCCAAATTCCTCAGTGTCATGAGTGAGAAATGCCTCATTTCTTTCCATATATTTCAATTAGTAAACACGACCCCTGGAAGAAGGGAGAAGATACTGGAGGACTTATGGTAGCCAAGATATACCATAGGAGCTCTTTAAGATTCTTTCCATCCTCTTTACCACCATGATTGTTCCTTAAAAATCTGCATGCACACACTCATACACTTACACACAGACACATACTCTCCAACCAAGGTCTTTATTAACTCTTCTATTAAGAGCAACAGAAGGTCTTCCAGAAAACTCCTCTTCAGATCAATCAAGGATTCTTTTATGGCTTTATATTCATGCAGCACCACAGTGGGCTTCATACCTACATACAGAGTGAACACAGGGCCATAGACTTTGGGGAACTGGAAATAGAAAACAAATGCAAATATTACCAAAAGAAATTATTATTTGATGTACAGAGTGCATTTTCAATGATCAGTATTATATGTTATATTCTTCTATATAAAGCAAATATTTGAGTTTTTAACAAATGTGACAGTACTTATCATCATAGCTTTCACTTATGAATCATTTATGATGTGATATATATGCTACAATTAGGCCTCATATAAAGATATTTAGTAGACTTATTCACCCTGTCTTACCAATAAGGATGAATTCAATTCACTTGCAGTGTACCATGGCTAATAAACAGAAGGCTCAATTTGAAGTATTATTTTTTTTTAATTTCTAAAGTTTGAACAATTCAGCAGTCCTAGGTGCTACTGAACTTGAACCAATACTCACCTTACTTCTCCATAGTCACAGATCTTGTTCCATAGAGATTCTGATATAGCATCTCAGTGCTAAGGACTAGAAATGTATATTTAAAAATATTATTATCCTAACTTACATCCTAGTTTGACATCACAAGTTTCCTAACACAGCAAGTGAGTAAATACCACAGAGGGAGCACTGGAAAATGTAGCATTTCATAGAACAATTTCTTTCATCTTGAAACATTCATAAGGTACAGATTGTGGTTTTGCAAAAATTTCAAAAGGATTCTGTTACCAGCCAGTGGGTCCTGAATGTTAATTTTGTGCACTTATGTGGTCATTGTCTGTCCATAGCTATCTTTTTATTAACAGTTATACTGATGTATGATTGAAACACAAAAGGGAATATGCCAGGGCCAGCCAGCAATCAGACAGTACCTGAGTCAGGGGGTGAGGATGAAGAAAACACAAGACAGACAAAGATGGGATCAGGAGGACCTCTCAGTCAGTACTGAGCAGGCCCCGTGTTTATTGATCAGGCTATATTTATACTAATTTAGAAAGGTAACATGACATCAATAATGGTTACTATGATCTTATAAATTTATCATTTGGCTGGTAGAAACAAAAGCAGGTAGTCAGGAAATCAGTACATTTCTTAGAAACTAGAACAGAAACAAATGGTAACTATAAACATGATGATCATAAGACTGGAATCAATTTCTGAAAATGTCAAACTACAATTCTCTTAAATCTTTTCCCAAACTCTAACTTCCTTATACTACTTTCTATTAATGCTTAACTTTTAATAAAATAAGACCAGGAGAATAAATACATCCATCATTCTGCTAACTCTATGAAACTCTGTCCTAGCCCACGTAGAAATGGGAAGAGGAACAATACGTTGCTAATTTGAGAGACAAACGTCAGCAGGCCCAGCACAGGAATAGGGGAATTTTCCCAGAGCCATAACATGTTTTCTGGCAGTAACCCAGGGCAGCTCCTTGTTAGAGCAAATCCTCTGGTAAATTTGGGGCAGCACCATGAAATGCAGACCCCCGACTCAGGAGTTATTCCCCCAAACCCCTAAATGCCTGGTCCAGTTACACCATGCTAAGCCATTTCCCACGGGAATACATTTGGAATATATAAGTGTGTGTGTGTGTGTGTGTGTGTGTGTGTGAATATTGCAAATAGGTTACCATAGGCAGTTCATCTAACATTTACATTATTTTGTGTACATAATACAACATACTAGAGAATTTCAGTCACACTGTATATTTATTTATTTGATGTTTTCATGTCATCTCTAACTTATGCTAATTTAAATACTTTTCTAATTCAAAATATATTACTTCTTTCTTGTACTTTTAACTCAGACAGGCTTAAAAAAGTAATGAGACCATCAAAATCCACATACAGTATTTGTGGTACAATGGTTATAAACAGCTAATTTAGATAGAAAGTAATATACACGCACCTAGAAATTGGGCTGTGTAGGAAGTCTGCAGAAAAGGGTATCAGAATTGTTACTAGAAAGATGAAGACTTAGTAACCATGCCTACATGCCCCCCCTAACTGATAAGCAGTAACTTGGAATTACACAATAATTGGTATTAACTAGTCCAGTAAAAGTTCAAATAGACAGTCATCCAGTTCAATGACTACAGCACACAGACCTGTCTCTTCCCAAAACTGCTTAAAGATTTTCTAGTATCTTTTTTTTTTTTTTTTGAGACAGGGTCTTGCTTTGTAGTTCAGGCTGGCTCAGAGCTCACTATGTAGCCCAGGCAAGCCTCAAACTCAACAATACTCCAGTCTGTCTCCCGAGTGTTGGGATGACAGGCGTGAGCCACCACATCCGCATTTGTGGTATGTGGTATTGATTGCTGGTGGGCGTGAGTCACCACGCTCAGCATTGTATGTGGTTACCAGGATCAAACACAGGACCTTGCGCTTGCGAGGCAGGCACCGGAACCTCTGAGCTAAATCTTTGGCCCAAGATTTTCTAATATCTTTAACATGTAACTGAAGAAAATTCCCAATAATTGGGAGAGGAGTGGGGCCGGGGGAAGCTTCTTCCTCCAAGAGTTGTGTCTCCACAATGAAAGGAGAAGACAGGTGAGGAAAAGCCAAGGAGTGAAAAAGAATCCATTGTCTCTTCTGAGACAATTTAGGCTTGGAATTCAAAGCTTTTATAATGCACTGAGCTCTAAGCTGATTCAGAATGTTTACTTTTGGCTCTTAAAATACAACAAATAACTGAATCAGTGTAATTTCTTTGGAATGTACTTTGAAACCCTGATAAAGCAGAAAAATAAAGTGTTTCTTAATTTTGCACGTGCTAACTTTTGTAAACTCATACTGACATTCTATTTCATTTATCCTGGGATAGCATAGAAAGTGGCAATTTGACATGATGAAACAAACTAGCAAAAAACCAACAGTTGTTTCAATGTTTACTAAACCAGTGCACCAAAAACTTCTAAACAATGTTCTAGGAAAAAAATAACCCCCAAACAATGAAGATTACAACTCCATGAACTCACACAAAGTGAATCCACCAGGCAAGGCAGGGCAAGACAAAGCAAGAAATTAAGCAGAATGGGGGAAAATAAAAAAAAAAATAATAAATGAGGCAATGATAGGAAAGATCATGACAGGGACAAATCACTATGTATGAAATATAACCATTAATGTTAATGACCTCAAGGCACCAATCAAAGAAACAGACTTTCAGAATGGATTAAGATGCAAGAGCCATGCCAGGCGTGATGGCTCACACCTGTAATCCCAGCACTCGGGAGGCAGAGACAGGAGGATTGCTGAGTTCGAGGCTTGCCTGGGCTACATAGTGAGCTCAGTGCTAGCCTGAACTACAAAGTGAGACCCTGTCTAAAAAAAAAAAAAAAAAGATGCAAGACCCAACAATATGCTGTATCCAGAAAAAGCACTTAATTTAAAAAGAAATTCATAGACTGAAATTAAAAGGACTGAAAACAATTCTCAATGTGATAGTAAACCATGAAAAAAGAAGCAGTGACTACCTTATGAAGTAGATTTTTAAACCAAAACTAATAAATAGAAACAAAGAAAGATACTATATCCTTGTAAAGGGAACAATACAAGAGGAAGAGATGACATTCAAAAATCTATACACAAAATGCTAGCATACACAACTATATAAAACAAATATTGATGGACATGAAAAGTAAATGAGCACTTATGCAATGGTAGTAGGAGACTTCATTACCCTTCTGTCATAAATAGATCAACTAGCAAAAAAAAAAATCAACAATTAACTATGGAAACAAAACCAAACTTTTGAACAAATGGACTTGATAGGTGTCTACAGAGTATTCCACTCCACAAAAGCAAAATATACTTCCTCCTTAGCTATACACAGTTCATTCTTCAACATAGACCATATGCTAATTGATTTAATATGTTAGAGTAAATGCAAAGGAATTGAAGGCATCCTCTGTATATTGGCAGACCACTGTGCAAATAAACTGGAGATCAATTTGAAAAGTCTGAGAACCTCTTAAATACAAGAAAATTCAATAACACTGTACTGCACAACCAATGGATCAATGAAGAAGTTAGATAAGAAGGTAGACACTTTGTATAATTAATGATAATGCCAGTGCCATATGCAAGAATCTATGGACACAGTGAAAAAAGTTTTATTAGGAAAATTCTTAACAGTGAATGCCTACATTAGCCAAACACAGTGAGCTAAAAACAAAAACAGAACAAACAAAAACCCCTAATGTTGAATGGCAAGCTCCTAGAATAAGAGATAGACAAACCCAAAGCTCATCCAAGGGAACAAGATACAAGGATGAGAGAAGAGATTAATGTAGTGAAGACTGAGAGAAACATAAAAAAGAAATCAACATATTAAAGAATTGCTGATTTGAAAGAATAAAATTGTCAAACACATAGGCAGTTTATCAAAAGCAATGAAGAAAATGCTTAACTTACACACATATGGAAATTGAACAAAATTCTGGTTACAAATCAATGGGCCACAAAATAAATTAAAGAAGAAATTAAACAGTTTCTATAACTAAATGACAACAACAGTACAACACACAAGAATTTATGGGAAACAATGAAAGCACTTCTATGAGGAAAATTCATAGCAGTGAATGCCTACACTTGGAAAATAGAGCAAACTGAAATAAACAATCTAATGATGAACCTCAAACAATTAGAAAAAGAGGAGCAAGAAAAACCCAAAGCTCATACTAGGGAGGAAATTATTAGGATCAGAGCAGAAATTAATGCAATGGGGACAAAGAGAACAATACAAGGAATCGAAGACTTGGTCCTTTGAAAGGATAAATAAAATAGACACCCTTAGCCAACCTTATCAAGAAAATGAAGGAAAAGGCTCAAATCCATGCTACTAGGAATGAAATTGGGGAAATCACCACAGATCCAGTGGAAGTCCAAAGGGTAATAAACATGTAGTTTGAAAATTTGTACTCCAAAAAGATGGAAAATCAGAAGAAATGGATAGATTCCTAGATACATATTAACTTCCAAAGCAGAATGAAGAGGATATAAAAATGTTAAACAACCTGATATCAGTCTGTGAAATTGAAAATGTAATTTAAAAAACCTACCAAGAAAGAAAAGCCCTGGCCCTATGGCTTCACTACTGAATTCTACAAAACTTAAAGAAGAGTTAATGCCTCTACTTCTCAACGTTCTCAATGAAATCAAAAGGGAAGCAATATTCCTCAAATCATTCCTTGAAGCAGCCATGAACTTGATTCCAAAGACAGAGAAAGATCCCACCAAAAAAGAAAACTACAGGCCAATCTCTAATGAACATTGATGCAAAAATCCTCAATAAAATACTGGCAAAAAGAATACAGAGAGTTATCAAGAAAATCAAACACTCTGATCAAGTTGGATTTATCCCAGGGATGCAAGGCTGCTTCAACATACTTAAATCAATGTAATACACTATATTAACAGGCTCAAGGACAAAAACCATATGATCATCTCAATAGACACAGAAAAAGCATTTGACAAAATCCAACACCCATTCATGATCAAAACCCTACAGAGAATCAGAATAGATGGGCTTTATCTCAATCTGATACAAACTATTTATGAGAAACCAATGGTTAGCATCATACTTAATGGGCAAAAACTGCAACCTTTCACACTAAGATCAGGAATGAGACAAGGATGCCCTCTGTCACCACTCTTGTTCAATAGAGTGCTGAAAGTATTAGGCATAGCAATCAGGCAAGACAAAGATATAAAAGGAATAAAGATAGGAAAGGAAGAAGTTAAACTGTCATTATTTGCTGATGATGTGATACTCTATCTAGAGGATCCTAAAAACTCAACCAAAAGACTGCTACACTTAAAAGCTAAATTTAGTAGTGCAGCTGGAGCCCTGCTGAGAGGACTTAGGTTCCAGATCTGCATGCCATTGCCAGCATGGAGGATTACGGCCTGCTGGCCAGTCCCCACTCCACCCCAGAGCTGTATTCATAGGACCCAGTTTGCAGACCCTGGGTGCCATTACCAGTGCGGAGGACTGTCCACTCCACCATGGAGCTGCATCAATAAGACACAGGTTGCAGACTCTGGGCACCATTACCGGTGCAGCTGGAGCCATGCTGAGAGGATTTAGGTCACACACACTCTGGGCACCATTACTAGCATGGAGGATTTCAGCCTGCTAGCTGTCCCCCACTCTACCCCAGAACTGTGTTGTGACAACACAGGCCCGAGAGGAGCCTGGAGCCATTTCCTGCATCCCTCCATACCAGAGTTCTGCTGAGAGAGCAGGAAAGATAAAAAACAAGGGAATCTAGTGTCTGTATTGCCACCTACTCCTAGATTCCTCTATTTAACTCTTGTCTGCACACCCTCTCCTATCTTCTTGTCAGAAGCAGTACCCAGAAGTAAAAGACTCTTAGGTTGCCCTATCTCTTCTCCTGTACTATTATAAGAAGGTGTGCAAAGTCTCCAGCAGTCTTACAGCATACAATTGGTAATGCGTTTTTATTGAATTCTTTATTGGTACAATTTATATACATCTCAAAATCACATATAACATTGGGAAATTTGTACCAGTATATGCCACAAGTTAATTCTCATTTTTACCCATATCCCTACACACTCCCCCCTCCTCCCCCCTTATACATGCTCTTTTATTTTCTTTCTGTATCATATTTATTCCTTCCCCTCATCCCATTCCCACACCAAGTTTCCTATAGAAATATTCCACTCTATTAAAGCTGTCCTACTTTCTAGAACTCATTTGCATCTACAGGTGTTCATGCCAGAGAGAAGATCCGGAAATTGTCTATCTGTGATCTATTGATTTCACTTATTAGTATATCCTCCAGATGTCTCCATTTGCACCTAAATGGATCGATCTTGTCATTCTT
>PVIC010053104.1:0-11955 GCA_004025085.1 Thryonomys swinderianus | reverse complement strand
TCTTTCTCCTATTCTTTTACAATCGATGAAACTTACACTGGGAAGGAAGAGTCTGGAAAGTTCCAGAGAAGTTCCAAATAGCCTTAACTTCTTGCCCTGAGCCAACCCTTCCATAATCTAGTGCTTTAAGCTTTGTTTACGTAGGATTCCTTATTTCACCTGTTGAGGATTTATGCTAATATCCTTAGCTTCAAACCTCCTTTACAATTTTGCCTTAGCCAATCATGACAATCTTTTTAGACTTCACTACACATCCTTCTCACATTATGTAACCTCAACTTTCTCTTAGATTTTTCTTTTTTTTTTTTTTTGAGACAGGGTCTCGCTTTGTAGTTCAGGCTGGCCCTGAGCTCACTATGTAGCCCAGGCATGCCTCAAACTCAGCAATCCTCCTGCCTCTGCCTCCCAAGTACTGAGATTATAGGCGTTAGCCACCATGCCTAGCATTGTAGTATGTGGTAGTGATTGCTAGTGGGCATGAGTCACCAAGCCCGGTATTGTATGTGGTTACCAGGGGTCGAACCAGGGACCTTGTGTTTGCCAGGCAGGTGCCAGAACCACTGAGCTAAATCTCTAGCTCTCTTAGAGTTTTCAAAAGTAAACCAGCACCCATGTTTATATATATATATATATATATATATATATATATATATATATATATATCCTTTTCTTGCCTCAATTTCTACTGTCATTTTTCCTGACAGTCCACAACACATTCAAAAGAAATGTGTTGACTAATCTGTGAGCTGGTAACCAGGGATGGTGAACTGAGCCAAGTCCCTGAGTCACTTGCTTATATGGTGAATCTTGTCTCTGTTCTCAACTAGAATATGCCTCATGGGATGTTTCTTCATTGTGGGGCCATTTTTGTAGTCTGAGCATCTACAGCAATGCGTGGCACATGGGGAGTATGCCATATGTAGCACTCTGGCAGTGTCAGCAAATAAACTCATGAAGGATTAAGCAAATGCCCTGGACCTTGGGTGATGAGATCTGGAGCCGTGGTTTCTCTCGGACTTCACAAAGCTCTCCATAACTGCATGGAACACACTGCCAGCTCCTCTGGTCACTGCCTCTCACACTCAGGCTCTGGGCTTTCTCTGTCCTGTCAACAGGCAAGAATTGTGCCTCTTCCTAATGTGATTTGGGGCACGGGAACTGGTGATGGGAACCCAGAGCCCCATGACACTCTGAGTGTGCCAGCAACAGATACATCACGCCTCTGCCAAAGTCCGAGGAAAACTAGAAACTCTCTGAGGCCAAGGCACACTCTCCAAGTTTTCCAAAGCAGTGGAGACCTGCCAATTCATTTCTTTCATCTACAGAACCTATTCCAACTAAGATTCATTCCTAGACTTAGCAAATAAAAATACAAGGTACACAGTTATATTTAAATTTCAAATGAACAAGTTATTTTTTAGTGAAAGTATATTCCACATATATCAGAGAATATACTTATGCTTTAAAATCATGTTATTTGTCAGAAATTCAAATTTAATTTGCTACCTTCTATTTAATGCAGCGGCCCTAACTGGGATCCTAATATGTTGGAGCCACAGTTTGGTAACATGAAGGTGATGATAATCTGTCATCTTTCCATGGAGATAAAACAGTATAGTATATGCTCTTTAGAATCGAACAAATGTAGTTTTAAATGTCTGCTTTAAACAAAATAAAACTGGCCGTGTGCTCTTGATAAGTTACTTAACCCTCTCTGGGCCTCATTCTGTATTTAAAATAAATCAGGGCCAATGATTTAGCTCAGAGGCATCTCACCTGTCTCATATTTGGAAGATCCTGAGTTTGATTCCCTGGTACCAGAATAAAATCAATGAATAAATAAAATAATATTTCTCTCTTAAGGTCATGGGGGACTTGAAGGAGATATTATGAGTAGCGTGTCTGCTGCAAACTGATCAAGAAAAAGCAAGTTTATAGCAGACCTGGAAGTCAAGAAAACCTTTGTGAACTAATCTACATCCTCCTCCCCCTGGACCAACTGCAGAAAAACCCTTGCCGTGCACCAGACACAAGCACTGAACAGGTGACCCTCTGACTCCCTCAAATGCTCCAACCATTAACTTATTTTTGGTCTCAGAACTCTGTTTTAAGAAGCCTTCTTTTGGAGACCCCCCCTAATAGCAACCCCAAGAAATTAAAAATTATATTTGAGGGCTGGGGATTTAGCTCAGGTGGTACCACACCTACCTTGGAAGCACAAGGGCCAGAGTTCAATCCCCAATACCACAAAAAAAAAAGGGGGGGCCAGAGGGTTAGCTCAGTGGTTTCGGTGCCTGCCTCGCAAGTTTAGTGTCCTGGGTTCAATCCCCGGTAACCACATACAATGCTGGGCGTGGAGACTCACGCCCACCACCAATCAATACCACATACCAAAGTGCCGGGTGTAGTAGCTCATGCTTGTAATCCCAGCACTCGGAAGGCAGAGACAGGAGGATTGCTGAGTTTGAGGCTTGCCTGGGATACATAGTGAGCTCAGAGCCAGCCTGAACTACAAAGAGAGACCCTGTCTAAAAAAAAAAAAAAAAAAAATCACATTTGACTCTCATTTACCCTGATTACACTTCCCCTTTTTTCTCATATATTTCCTGTGCATGTTTATAAAATTTTGAAGTTGTACTTCTAGGATTAGACATAGTTTGTGCCTAAGTGTGATGCACTATACAAAATACAACTCCAAAAGAGTTACATAACAGTTGGCCAATTCATCACTGGATTCTCTTGACCTTTGTAATCCACACTATGGGTTATACCTATTATTTTGTATACTTAAGATGTGATGTTTCATCTTTTGAAATATTAAATCCAAATAATCCCTATAGGGTTTTTAACATAGATACATCTTTCTGTTTTCTTTGCAAAGCCCTTGAGAAAAGCAAAGCAAGTATGACCTTTTCCTGCCATGGAAGACAGTTTGAGCAGAAATAAGACCAAAGGCTAAATTCATCATAACCATGCTTTTCCTCATGATTCAAAGGTCATGCTAGAGCCGTATAGCCCCACATTTAGTGTTAGCACTGATTTGAACTGTAACAGGGGGTTTTGTACTTTTCCCTACAAACTGTCAAGTAATTCATTTCTTTGTGGGGCAGAATATTTTCCTCTTTTTGACGCAATCTTAGCCCTTCCCCTTTTGAAGATTACAAATAGCTCTTCTGCAGAAAGAAGTGGATACAGTGAAGTTATTTGTTCTGGTTGAGTTTGGAAGGAAACTGGAGTGCAGGGCTCAGATACACAAAGACACAGGGGATCAACTTCTACAAACTCCAGTGGAGGAAAACAGTTGCAGAAGGTCCGGGAGATGGGCTCTCTGATGCTTCTTATCACATTAGATGGCCCAGTTCCCTTATTCTGAGCAAAGGTTTAGACAGACAAACAAGTCCATTTTGATAAACTAGGAAAGGGAGTGGCAGGGATGGGAGGAGCCCTTCTGTTGTTTCCTCTGTTTATTGGCTTGGGCAGTGTCAGGGTCTTCCTGGGGCAGAGAGAAATAAGTCATTTGGAGAATCAAGAAAGACCCAAATCAAAGCCATTTTTAAGACTCCAGCAATTACCTGGCTTCAGAAGGGAACAAACAACAAACACTTCAACCTCAGAGGGAGAAGGCTGAGCCACCCGCACAGCCTGTGGTCGGTCCCATGTTCACTCTCTGGTCACTTTCTTCTCCTTACACTCGCACCAGCCCCTGAAGGCCTGGGCCAAGTTCACAAGCACATCCTGGTAGTAAAGAACTGTGTGCTCAGTGGTCATTTACCGCCCCAGACCTCTTCTTTCCCAGAAAGCTGTTTACCATGAAGCCAAAAAAGGGGAGGGTCTGTTTGAGGTCCCTTCCAAATGAATTGAGTAATCAAGGTTTGCAATGACTTTGTATAACCAAGTTTTCCTCATTAGCTTGTCATATGGCATTATAATGTGGTTTGGGCAGATTTCCTTCATGTTTTCTCCCATAACCCCAGCCCCAGGTCCAGAATGTTCTCTTTTTCCACTTGTTTTAGAGCCAGATCAACCCTCCCACACTTTCAGTTGTATGCAGTTCCAACGCGGTAGAAGTTGAGAAATACTCACGGGGCTGAACACTGTCCGTGTGAGCTGTCCAGTGGCCTTCTTCACACTGGATGAGAGGATCTTTGCACCCTGATTTATCCCTCTGAAATACCTTCATGCTACTTAACCCCCAGAAGCTCAGAGCACCAGTCCAGGTGGAAAGAGGTTATTAGAAGATGGAGTGAGACTGAGCAGGCTAAAGAGCCTTCTGATAATTAGGTGCTCTTACAAAACCAACACGGGGTCTGTTCTGTCACTAATCACTGAAATCACAAATGTCCTCAAAGTATTTATAATAAATGACAGAATTTCAGTGTCTGATTCAGTATCTTTTATCCTTCTTCACACCCACATTCGATCCTGGCTGCCCTCCTTCCTCTTCTTTCTCTGACATACACTCATGCCTACAGTCACACACACACACACACCATTCTCATGGAACTCTGCATAACTGAAGGGAAGAGGGTAAAACTCAAATGCAGTGAATATTTGATAGAGAAAGTTTCCAAGTGACAGCTAGGAATTTTGAATCAATGATACTTATTTGAAAATTGATTTCTGGATCTTCCACAATCAAAAATTTCAGTGAGTAGGACCCAGGTTACAGCCCAATTCCCTGGAACGCTTACTTCATTCACACCAGTGCGTGTAGCCACTAGTACTCATTTCTACATCACTTTATATTTTAAACAGGTGTTACCTCATTTGCTATTAAACTTTTTTAATACTTTCATCATAAAGAAATTAAGACATTTATAAAGTTCATAGAGGATCCAGGAGCAAAATCCAAGCTTGGGAACTCCTTGCATAGCTGATTATCTTCCTGCTGTACTAGAGGAGACATTGATCGTGCTGCATGTTCTCTGGACACCTCCGTTCTTTGCCTGTGAATTGCAGGCTTCCTGCCCAAACTGTTACTTGTTAGAGAATTGCACTCTTTAAAATTATAGAAAAAGAAAGTCAATTTATCTTTCTGAGGCAGGGAAAGGTACTTAACCTGCAGGCCCAAGAGGATTATGGGAGCAACTAAACAGCTTGAGAGTTGTTTAAATGTTTTTTCGTGGTTTTTACAAAAGTAGAGCAATTTTCAAGATGGTTAATATTGTGCAAATCCAGCAAAGACTACAATCTCTGGATAGGTCTCTCTGTCTTGCCTTTGCATTTCCCTTGCCTTGTGCTACTACAGTACTGAGTACACAGGTGTTTAGATATGTGTGTCAAACTCTCAAACACTGTTCTCCATTTCTTGGTGAAAAAGTACAGTTAATTCATAAGGGCAGTGATTAGAAATTGTTTAAGAATATTGTCAGTTCAAGTATAGCAGCATCAGCACACTCCTTCCCAGCACTTGTTAAAAATGTCAGCATTCAGGCCCTGTTCCAGACTTACTGCATCTGAATCTGCATTTTAACAAGGCTCGAGGTGATTTGTTTGCACACTAGGGTTTGAGAAGGGGCAGCTACATCCACATGCAGCTTTGGATGGTAAATCCAAGTGGTCAGCTTCTCAGCTGATGAGAAGAAGGTCACCTCTCAAAGCTGACATCAGCTTCCTCCTCTAAAAAACTGATCATTTAGAATGCCAGAGTCCTCATTTTTTTCCATTCCAGTGATCCTGACAGTGATAGCACACCAATGTCAGTAGCAGGTTTAAATCCAGTTATTCCCTACATTAGGATGGATTATGGTGCCACAACACTTCTCCCTTGAAGTAAGACCAATTAGAATGGAGAATCAAGGTGAGGATTATGCAAAAAAGGAAAAGTGTATAATTTGAAAAAAAAATTCCTGAAGTGATTCTAATATGGCTCTCCATGATTTAGGATTGGAAAATTCTTTGCAGATTTAAAAATCTGTGTCCTTCTGGTTCTGGACTAAGATGTAGGAGACATACTTCTCATGCGTCCTGCGAATTAGAGCTAAAAATTCTGGATATCTTATGGGAAATAAATATAAGAATATTGTAAAATATTTGAGAGAAGAAAACAGACCAAATCAAAAGCCAAGGAAACAATGTGACCGCAAGTTCCTTGGAGTTTTGTTTTGTTTTGTTTATCCTGCACTGTATGCAGGAAGAAGGAGCTGCCTAAGAATACCAGAAGAGGAAACTAAAATATCTGTCCCTAAAGAGTTCTCTCTAGGCAATAACCAAGAGAATTATTACTTAGCAAGACCAAAAACACTTTGCTAAAAACCACAATGCTGTATCTAAACACCTGGGGAAAAATACAGCTCAACACAGCAAAGGCTAAGTGGGAAGCTCACGTTTCTATCTTGGCCCATGTACAATGTTATGCCATTCTTCAATCTACCTGGATAGCACCAAAGAAACCTACACTGGGCTCTTGGGCTTTTATATCCAATAAATTATCTTAAAGCCCTCTTCTCCCCATTGAGTGGTATCAGGGAAGCCCAACTGGGAAATGTGAAGTCTTATTCTTATCTAGCAATAGCAAGCCAATCAAAACAGAATGAAATAGAAAATTTTGAAGCAGAAAAATTCAACAACAACAAAAAATATTTTTAATGGGCTCAACAACAGACAGAACAAAGAAAGAAGTAATTAGGCAGAAAATAGAGCAGGAAAATTAATAGAACTTCAGGGACAAATAGCACTCTTCTCATAAGCATCCCAGAAAGAAAGGAGAAAAAACAGGAATGAAAAGGTGCTTGAAGAAGTCCTGAGTGGAAACTTTCTGAGGTTAGTGAAAAACATAAGCATACAGAAGCGAGAAGTTTGCAAATCCCAATGGAATAGACTCAAAGAAATCTATGCCAAAATACATCACAGCCTCAAAAAACTGAAAACAAAAACGTTGACATCTGTTGAAAGGAAACAACATTTTATGTACAATGAAAAACAATTGGAATGACAGCAGATTTCTTAGCCGAAACCACAGGGACCAGAGGGCAATAGGTCATTTTTCTAGCGCTAAAAGAAGAAAATTGTTACTCTGAATTTTATATCAAGTGAATTCATTTCATCAGAATGAAGAGGAAATAAAGACAACTTCAGACAAAGGAAGATTGGGAGAATCTGTAGCCAGAAAACCAGCCCTAAAATAATGACACAGCTTCTTCTTAAGACAGAGGAGGTGAAAGGAGGGAGGAGAGGAAGAGGAATAGGAAGAAGATGAAAAGAAGAGGAAATGTTAAAAGGATTTTGGAACATCTTAAAAGGAAGAATAATGCAAAGACAAAAGCATGGGCTACAAAGGGAACTATGGAAGTCAAGTATGGAAGTCAAGTAAGGAACTCAAGCATCCTCAGCAAGGCCTTGTGGACAAAGTATTGGACAAGATACTGTGAAGTTTTAAGTATCGTGTCTTTGGGAAATTCATCTATCATTCGCTATTCCAGTGTCTTCTTCCAATTCTGTCTATTGCTGCTGCTGCTGCTGCTGCTGCTGCTGCTGCTGCTGCTGCTGCTGCTGCTGCTGCTGCTGCTGCTGCTGCTGCTGCTGCGTCCCAGGAGATTCGAGCATGCAGGTCAATTAGCAGCTCAGTACAGTGCTTCTGTTTTGGCTAATTTAGCACTTATCTGTGTTCTCACCAACCATTTAATTCAGCCACATGATTCTAAGCAAGGTCTTCATCATGAAGTCCTCTAAAAGAACTTTGAGTGGGCTATACATACTAAAATTTCACAGAAAGAAGAGTGAAGCTGCAGGAGCTTCATTGGGAAAAGAAAAGATGAAAGAGAAGGAGGGACCTATTGATAGCTACAGTGATGATGAGTCACAGAAACATTTTACTAAATAAAAATATCTACAACCAAAAGGATCTGTACTATCTGATTTCATATGACATCCTAGAAAGACAAAACTATAGTACAAGAGAATAAATTAGTGGTTTCCAAAGGTTGTGTTTGAAGTGAGCATTTCACTTCAAAGAGAAAATACAAGGGATTTTTTTTGAGGAGTGATGGACTACCTGATATCTTCATTACAGTGGCAGATACACAAATTCATTTCTTTGATAAAACTTGTGTGTAGGGCTGGAGATTTAGCTCAGTGGTTCTGGTGCCTGCCTCACAAATTCGATCCCGGTAACCACATACAATGCTGGGCATGGTGACTCACCCCCACCAGCAATCAATACCACATACCACAGTGCCGGGCGTGGTGGCTCACGCCTGTAATCCTAGCACTTGGGAGGCAGAGACAAGAGGATTGCTGAGTTTGAGGCTTGCCTGGGCTACATAGTGAGCTCAGGGCCAGCCTGAACTACAAAGCCAGACCCTGTCTCAAAAAAATGTGTGTGTAAGCCGGGCATGGTGGCTCACGCCTGTAATCCCAGCCCTTGGGAGGCAGAGACAGGAGGATTGCTGAGTTCGAGGCTTGCCTGGGATACATAGTGAGCTCAGAGCCAGCTGGAACTACAAAGCAAGACCCTGTCTCAAAAAAAAAAAAAAAAAAAAACGTGTGTGTATACCACAAAGGGTAAGTCTTGCTGTATCCAATTTTACAGTCCTCTGCTCTACCAAATGAGCTATTAAAGGATGCTATGTATCTAATTTTAAAAGCTAAAATAAAATGCTTTTTATTTTTTTCCATAGCTCTATAATCTTTGTTTCTTGCCCCCCTCTGACAGATGGGAAAGTATTATTAATTATATATAAGGAAGTAGCTAAAGGAAAGATTCAAAGTAATTAATACTTTAGCTGCCCTGTAAGCTGCTTGCACAAGTGTTAATCTTTAATCTTTATTTAGTGTTTCTTAAAATACCAGCAAGTGGGAAAACACATTAAAGTCACAGTTCCTCCATATTTGGGATCTCCTAAAATGTGCTTCCCACTCTGAATAAAGCATAACTGACAGCAGAGAGGAACATTGTGAGGGGGAAAGAAAAGTGTATAAGCCTAGCCTCCCTTTTCCCTCAAAACCCCCATTTTAAATGATCATTAAAATTTAAAATGTTTGCTCTGTGAAAATCCCTGATACAAGAATCACAGGAGAAATTATAGTAGGAGTCAATACAGGCCAATCACATACCAACAATGGACTTGTATCCAAAAGAAACATAAAGAAGGCTCAAAATTCAACAGTAAAAAGGCAAACAAATTTCTGAAATGAATAAAAAGCACAGATACTTCACCAGTGAAAATATACAGACAACAAATACAGACACAAGATGTTTACCATAATCATCTATTGCAGAAATGCAAATTAAAACTACCAGGACAAATGACCACATGCCTAAGAGAATCACTAAAAATAAAAATTAAAATATAACACTAAAGAATGGCAGGGACATAGAGAAACTGGATCACTCATGCTTTGCAAGTAGAAATGTACAGCCATGTGGAAAGCAGTTTGGCAGGCTTTTCTAAACCTACACATGGCTTTACTATACAATCTGGTAATCGCACTTTTAGATATGTACCAAGGAAAAGAACACTTAGTTTTACTCAGAAACTTGAATACAAATAAACTTAGCAACTTACTTCACACTATGCTCCATGTGGGAGCTATCCAGATCTCCCACAATAAGTGAATAAATGAACTGCAGTACTTTTGTGCCATGGAATATTCCCTAGCCACAAAAAGAAATGAAATAGTGATGCACAGAATGACTTGGATGAACTTCAAGGGAATTGTGGTAAATTAAAAAAATCCAATCTCAGATATATGAATTGCTTTTGAAATTTAAGAAAAAAGTATAGAGAAGATATTTGGCATGGGTGGAGCTAGACAGCCATTTTATACATAGACAGGTAGATATTTCTCCTCCTACAGGGTAGATACTGTATGTAGATGAGCAGGATTCTGATATTGGGGGAGACTGAGTAAAATAGGATCCTATACATTTCTTTTTTTTCTTTTTTTTTTTTTTTTGAGACAGGGTCTCACTTTGAGTTCAGGCTGGCCCTGAGCTCACTATGGAGCCCAGGCAAACCTCAAACTCAGCAATCCTCCTGCCTCTGCCTCTCAAGTGCTGGGATTACAGGCGTGAGCCACCATGCCCGGCCTTTCTCTTTATTTATTTATTTATTTATTTATTTATTTATTTATTTATTTATTTTTGCTTTTTGAGACAGGGTCTTGCTTTGTAGTTCAGGCTGGCCCTGAGCTCACTATGGAGCCCAGGCAAACCTCAAACTCAGCAATCCTCCTGCCTCTGCCTCCCGAGTGCTGGGATGACAGGCGGGAGCCACCACACCCGGCACTGTGGTATGTGGTATTGATTGTTGGTGGGCGTGAGTCTCCACACCCACCATTGTATGTGGTCACCGGGGATGGAACTCAGGACCTTGCGCTTGTGAGGCAGGCACCGGAACCACTGAGCTAACCCCCCGGCCCTCCTATACATTTCTTTACAGCATCGTATAATTATTTCAAAATGTAAAGCTAAAGATTGTTCTTCTAAAATCTGTAAGAAGACAGCATCTGCACCTAAGCAAAACAGCAAACTACACACTTATCCCAAGCTTAAATCTGATGGCCCGAGGCAGGTGAGCCAATGGTTCCCCTTCTTCCTCTGTTCCTTGGAGATCATTCCTCTTTCTCAAGCGAATCCTTCTCGGTTTCCTTTGTGAGCATCTCTAGTTCTTCTTTCCTAAATACTGGTGTTTCCCAATAAGTACTGTTTTTCATTTATTCTGTAAGCACATATGTAGATACATGTAGGCAGTTCCAGTTTCTGGGTATAGCACTGAATATGATAAGGGCCCTTCCTTTATCAAATTTGCCTTTTTGTGGGGAAATGGATGATAAATTTTTTTTAAAACACAAAAAAATTTACTAGGAAGTATGGCCTGCTATAAATAAAAATAAAGCAGAATTATATATAAAAAAGCAGCATTATTTTTAGATTATGGTTAGAGAGGCCCTCTCTGGGAGATTGAGATTTGAGCAGAAATTCAAAGAAAAGAAATGTATCAGGTATACATATGGGGGGAGCATTCCAGCAAAAAGAATGATCCGTGAGTGGGAATTCACTTCTCATGAAAGGGTTACCAAGGAGTCGGAAATCACTTTAACAATGGCTGAGGAGTTGAGTATTGCCAGGAACCAGATCATGATGTATTACTTATCTAGTGCCTCAAAACAAACTTCCCCATCGTTAGCAGATTCTAACAATGCATGTCTAAAGGACTGTGTGGTTCTAATGGGACAGTGTAACTGGATGGCATCTGCTCAGGGTCTTCCATAAATTTGCAGTGTAGCTTCAGCTGTCACCTGAGGTTTGTAATATGTGGGAGCCAGAAGACTCACAGGATGGTTCACTCCGATCTTCACCATTAGGGACTAGAGTATCACACATACGTAGTGTGGGCTCCCACAGGAGGAGGGATCTAGGACAGATCGAGAAAGAAGGCACAAGTCTTTTGTAGCATAGCACACCATTGCTTCTGCCATATTCTATTGATCACATGGACCAACACCAATACAGTGTGATCGGGACTGAATGCCAAGATCACTGGGCAGTCTTGGAGGCTGATATCACAAGGAGGTCATGTGGAGGCCATGGAAAATAATTCCATTTATTTTTTTTCATATAATTTGGGTCATTATATTGATGATGAGAAAGCTAACTGGGAATTATTTTATTTATTTTTTAGTGTGTATATTTAAAAAAATTTTTATTGTGCTATAGGTACATTTCATATACACAACATGATCACACTCAGCATTGAGAATTTGTACCAGTGTATGACATGACTTAATTCTCATTTTTTCCCATTCCTCTACCCACCTTACAACCTCCCAGCCCCTATATACATGAGTTTGTTTTAAATGGACAGAAGGTTCTCAGAGGCTTGAAAGTCACGTGATCATGAGCGTGCCTGCCGTGAGTACCACGATAGTAGGGCCTGGCTGCTGACAGAAGGGAGATCCGGAGTCAGCAGGTTGTCGCCTGCAAGTAAGGCCAATAGCATTTCCCCAGCTTGC
>PVIC010053103.1:0-11959 GCA_004025085.1 Thryonomys swinderianus | reverse complement strand
CGCCCACTGGCAATCAGTACCACATACCACAGATCCCAGGCATGGTAGCTCACACCTGTAATCCCAGCACTCAGGAGGCAGAGGCAGGTGGATTGCTGAGTTCGAGGTTTGCCTGGGCTACATAGTGAGCTCAGGGCCAGCCTGAACTGAAAGCAAGACCCTGTCTCAAAAAAAAAAAAAAAAAAAAAAAAAAAAAAAAAAAAAAGTTGCTGAATTAGCTTTCTCATTGGCAAGCATGGGGATATAAGACAGAGACAAAAACTGTACAGGGAATGTGAGTTCCCAAAGGAGGTCTTTCAGGGCTTACAAGCTGCAAATCTGTTACCCTCAAAACACCCACAGTGGCTCAGCCCCAAAATAGTGTGATTTTCTTATTTATTCAGCACAGTCTGTAGCCTTCAAGAGTAGTCAGCTTGTGCCTGTAGTATATAAGCCAAAGGAAGGTATATTCTCAGATGACTTGAATGAAGTTATCCTTATAAATTAGTCCTGGAACACACTTAAAATATAAGACTACCTCTGATTATCCTTCATTCTAATATCTTACTAGAAGATATTGCCCCACAAATCTCAGCCAGCAGCTAGGAGAGTTCACAGGATGCCTTTGGTGCATTTAGGATTCATTGCAAAATTGCAAAAATTGTTTTAGCTGATAAGTAATAAACAAGCTTAGTACTACAACAGTATCACACATCAAGGTCAACTGGCACTACTGGCTTCCTTTAAAAAAATTTTAGTTGGCTAACAGCAGAATCCAGGATAACCACATTTCAGATGGAAATCAGGTCAAATTACACTTTTCTGTGTAGTAATCATCCCCGGCTAAAAGGAAAAATGATCTGTGAGGGAACAGGTCATACAACAAGGACAACAAGCTTACTGTACCTGATTGTGAGACCCAGGGAGGCTCTTACTCTGTTGTACAAGTTTCCTAGCAGCAGAATAGGGATGAATAAAGGGTTCCTTAGGAGGCCTCCTTTATCCAGTGTAAGCATTTAAGAAGTAGGGCCAGAGAGATAGTTCAGTGGTTCCAGTGGCTGCCTAGCAAGCACAAAGACCCTGGTTCAATCCCCAGTAACCACATACAAGCCTGTAATCCCAGCACTTGGGAGGCAGAGGCAGGAGGATTGCTGTGAGTTCAAGGCTTGCCCTGGGCTACATAGTTATCCCAGGCCCAACCTGAACTACAAAGCGAAACTGTCTCCAAAAAAGAAAGAAAAACAAAGCAAAACAAAACAAAAAACTCAAGCATTTTGGAAGAGGAAAATTCACTTCTCCCAAAGGCATAGATCATATAGC
Source organism: Thryonomys swinderianus (assembly GCA_004025085.1). Lineage (NCBI taxonomy): Eukaryota > Metazoa > Chordata > Mammalia > Rodentia > Thryonomyidae > Thryonomys > Thryonomys swinderianus. The sequence goes on along the minus strand of PVIC010053103.1, from coordinate 10,660 downwards.
AGCAGTGGTTATAGAGGTCAACAAAAAAAGTAAAAGGTATCATACAAAATTTAGAAATCAGCACCGTCTCCAGAAAGTTCTTTGACAGAATCTGGCCTCATAACATCTTTGCAAGTTATTATTTATTGTCATTTTATTACACTTGTGTAGATTTATAAGTTGTATAGCATAAAGCAAATTTTCCTTTAGGATTTTATCATTTTGAATATTAAAGAATCAGTTCCTAGCATCTCATTTCTGTCCCTCCCAGACAGGAATGCTCTATCATGGTTTGCCCTGGTCACCTCCATCTCATGTATATGTCACTGGGCACACCCATATCTCAGGGTTCTTGAAACCTTCTGACAAATAGAAAAGACCTGCTATGGAACCTGCATCTAAATCATGCTTAACAGTCTGAATTTTCAGATGTGGTTTCAGAGGCTCCAGTAATGGAAGAATAACAAAGAGTATTAGGAAACATTACCTATCAGCTCATTTCCATCTCCACCCAAAGAGCAGTCTCTTTGAGCTATGACTCATACAAACAAATTTCACTGCCTTAGCCTCATGCTGCTTTCCCAGTTGCTCAGTTCATCTGTGGCAAATGGAATAAGTCCAAGTGGTGGTAGCTGCTTACCTTATAGATAGCACAGATGAAGTGCAAAGTGGTGCCAGTCAAACCTGTCTTTTGTGGATATGTTAGGCTTCTTACCCAGGCTTACCTAAGACCACCAATCAGCCTGAAGGCCAGTGTTCTGTCTTCTTGCTGAGCCATGCCCTTAAGACTTCCCTCACCACTTCTGAACACACTATTACTTTAGTTCTTTAGTCAGTTTGGTTTCTCTGGACCACCTGCCTTCCTTGCCTCACAGACTTAGTTATCTTCTAGTACACAAGGAGACAAGAAAATATCCCACCCTCCTTTTGGGGTGAATTCCTATTTTTCTTCATTTGAATCATGAACAGACATGAGTGAGGATATATGCATATGAGTGAATATGAAAAAGTCAGTTCTTGTTCTGGGGGTGTAGCTTGTAAGAGAGTGCTCGCCTACCATGTGTAAGGTCTTGGGTTCACCACTTGAGTTTAGTACTGGGCTTCCCCATAATAAAAATTTTTTTAAGAAGGTAAGTCAGACCTTCATAAGTACAGTCAGCCCACTATATCCATGAATTGCATATCTGTGGATCGAATCAATCATAGATGGAAAATACTCTGAAAAAATGTTTCTGAACATGCACAGATTTTTTGTCATTATACCCTAAACAATATAGTATAACAGCCATTTAGGGTATTATGCACTGCAAGTAACTTAGAAATGATTTAAAGTATATAAGAAGGATTTATGTATGTTATATGAAAATATACCATTTCTTGTAAGGAACTTGAACATTCATGGATTTTGATATGCACAGAAGCATCCTGGAACTAATACTGTGAGGATACTGTAACAAACTATTGCTTTATTTATCTCTTGACGCAGACACTGAGTTCTGTGCCCTGTGCTTGCCCCAGGAACTGGTACAGAGGAGGCTCCTGGTTTGTGTGGTATAATGTTCTCATGATCTCATGTTTTTGGCAGAACAAAGAATATGTATGCCGTGGTCATGACTATGAGAGGCTAGAGGCCTTCCAGCAAAGAATGCTCAGCGAGTTCCCACAGGCCGTCGCCATGCAGCACCCCAACCATCCTGATGATGCCATCCTTCAGTGCGATGCCCAGTGTATCTTTTGACACTGGTAGGGGGAGGAGGGCTGGAGCCCCAGGGGGTGAATTCCACCTAGTCAGCTTCCCCTCTACCATTTGGTGGGCCTTCCAACCTTATCTAGGTTACTCATGGTCCTAAACCTGAATGTGTCCTCAGCACCGAGCCTACACTTAAGGCTCTCCTGCCTCATAGAGGAGGCAACGGCAAGCCTTTTGCTTTTTAAGAGGTCCCTCAGTGGGGATGAAAGGAATGTTCCTCTGGCTGCTACCAGCAGCTCAGCCAACACTCTGCCCTGTGAGGGGCTGGCCAAGCAGTCAGGAGCAATCTCTTTGCAGGGTGATCGGAGTCCCACTGGGACTCTTGTCACCAGAATACCATCCAACTGTGTTGCACCTGTTCCATTTCCCTATGTGCTGTTTTTGTCCCTAGTCTTTGTCAGGTGGACCGTGGCAGAGGACCAGGGACTCAGGGATGGGGAGGAAACTGGAAGTGTTTGTTGTTTGTTTGGTTCCACTCTGGTACAGACATTGGCCTGCCCCTCACCATCCCTGTCACACAGCAAACCACATGACAGTTGCCAAAACTGTGCCAAACTTGTTCTGGAGAGGTGAGGTCAGGCAGACTTCCATCTGTTTTCTGTCCACAAAGACTTAAGATACTAATGTATATTACTGAAAGCTTGTTTTGTAATAAATTCATACTACCTACAATGAATAGGCCAAAGTCTTCACAACCTTCTCTCACTCCTGTGGGGTGGTGAGTATTGCATTATCCTGTCCTCTTTTCCTCCTTCTTTTTTTTTTCTTTTTTTTTTTAATTTTTTTTGAGACAGGGTCTCACTTTGTAGTTCGGGCTGGCTCTGAGCTCACTATGGAGCCCAGGCAAGCTTCGAACTCAGCAATCCACCTGTCTCTGCCTCCCGAGTGCTGGGATTACAGGCGTGACCCACCACACCCGGCTTTTCCTCCTTCTTAAAGGGGCATCAGAGGACACTTAGGTGTTGCTGTTTGACCTTGGCCGAGTGCTCAGGAGACCCACTGTTGGAGCAGGAAGGAACAAGGGGCAGATAGATTTATCCAAGTGTGCTTGTCCGCACCTTAAAATGATTCTGCCTCCACCACCACTGCCAGTAGGGAACAAGGACTGTTGCATGTTTCTCTCATATGAGGAGGTGGTAGGGGTCAGACACTCAGGTCTGTCTCTTTGGCACATCTGGATTTCCCCTTTACTTCACATCCAGACTTGCAGATCTATGCAGTGACACCTATTCCAGATTATGTGGATGTTCTACAGATGGATAGGGTCCCAGATCGCGTCAAGAGCTTCTATCGTGTCAACAATATAAGAAAGTTCCGGTATGACAGACCTTTTCACAAAGGCCCCAAGGACAAGGAGAATGAATTCAAGGTGAACAAATCTAGAAAATCAAGGGCAAGCTCCCCTTTCTTGGAAACTCACTACTGTTGCACCCCTCAAAGTGTGGCAAAACCCAACTAACCACCTATACTTGCCTGTGCCCTCCCTACAGAGCCTGTGGATCGAGCGCACTACGCTAACCCTGACTCACAGCTTGCCTGGCATCTCTCGATGGTTCGAGGTGGAGAGGAGGGAACTGGTGAGATATGCCTCAGATGGGGCTGAGCTTCAGCTGCTCTCTCAACCCATAGCTCTGGGGAGCTTTCTCTAAGGACTGACTGAAGAAAGAAAGAATTCTGGCCTCCTGCCGGTCCTTGGCTCCCCCAGGTCAATCCTGTACTGGGAGCTTTATGTACCTTCTCTCATCTAAACCACTCAGCAACCCTAGGGAGCAGGTATCATTAGGCACCACTTTGCAAAGGAGAAAGCCATCTCTGAGGTTTAGCAAGCCAGAACTCTCTGGCTTCAGACCTACTATTTTTTCCTATTGCTGTTCTTTCAAGTGCCTATAATCTAGAACAGTAGTAAAAAGCTCAGGGAGTACCAAGTTCACAGAAGCAAGGAAGGGGACTTGGGCATCACAAGTCATAGATCCCTGCTTTTTGGACAGTGATGAGGGGATATCATCAATCCTGAGAGGACACTCTCTGCTCTGTGTCCATAGGTGGAGGTGAGCCCTTTGGAAAATGCCATCCAAGTGGTTGAGAATAAGAACCAGGAGCTGCGGGCCCTAATCAGCCAGTATCAACACAAGCAGGTGCATGGAAACATCAACCTGCTCAGCATGTGCCTGAATGGTGTGATTGACGCAGCTGTCAATGGAGGCATTGCACGCTACCAAGAGGTGAGCTGAGGCCCCAGACAAATCTGCACAGGCAGTTTGGCTGTAAAGGTGGCTTACAATCTCCTTGAGATTACAGCCTCCTTGGGAAGCCTTCCCAGCTACCCTTTCCTGGGTAAGCTAACTTCTTAGATGAAACCTTTAGCTCCTGGCCACTTCTTCCTTCAGTAGCACAGCTCTTCTAGGGCCTTTACTTTTATTCCCTGAATTCTGTCAGATGGACAATCATCAGATTATGGTAGGATGTTATGTGTCCTCTGAGGGGAACTCTGGAGGCCCAGCCTGTGTGAAAAGAAAATTGTGGGCTGACTAAAAGGCTAGCCCCCACATGTATACCACCAGCCCTACCTGTACTACTCAGGCTATCTAGGGTTCATAAAGGATTGGGGTTAGCATCCCATTCAAGTGACTTGGCCACCACTGATCCTTCACAGGCACAAAAACACATCTGTGATTGTCAGAGATCCTAATAGAGTAGGCTGGAGGTGCTGGTACATATACCCTTGAGATAGCCTGGCTGCCTTTTAAGGGTATCTTTGCACTTACCCACCTAAGTAGAAATCCTGGGATTTTCCTAACCTGACCTTTCCATCATAGGCCTTCTTTGATAAAGATTACATCACCAAGCACCCAGCAGATGCTGAGAAGATCACCCAACTCAAGGAGCTCATGCAGGAGCAGGTATGGCTTGCAGGGGTTAGGGATCCTCAGGCATCAGGAAAGCCATACACTCTAAGAATGGTCGCACTTCTCAGGAGCTGCTCTCTGCTTAACATAGCAGCCTTGTTTGGCACCCTCATAGGTCCATGTCCTTGGAGTCGGGCTAGCAGTCCATGAGAAGTTTGTGCATCCAGAAATGCGGCCTCTGCATAAGAAGCTGATTGATCAGTTCCAGATGATGCGGGCCAGTCTCTACCATGTAAGATGATCCCTGACCTGTCTCTGGCTGCAGTAGAAACAGGTGCTGCTTCCTCCAGACCTGTGCCACAACTCAAGGGAAAGTTGAGAGGGGGGAACTGTCCTCACCACAGAGGGGCAGGAGGCAGGGGATCAGTGCTATATCCAGGGCAAGGATGCTCCAGATCCTCTCGTTAATTGATTCACTCCCAAAGGAGTCAGATTCAAGGGCAAAGAACATTCAGTGCACTGTGCTCGTGGATAGAGGTCTTCTTATGCAGAGGAAAGGAACCAAAGTATATGTCCTACATGTAGAGATCTCTTTGGAGATGTTTCCATCCCAAGAACTTGAAGAGTTAAAGTATAGCCTGAGCCGGTTCCCTTTCTCTTTCTTTCCCCATTTGCATTTCCCCCTCCCTATGTTCCTCTTTCTTCCTTCTCTCTAACTCCCTTTTTTGCTTCCCCTCTTCCCCCACCCGAACTTTCTCCATGATGTCTAGTGACTCAGGCTCACATCTGAGAAAGCTTTTGACACTTTCAAGCCAGCTCCATTTACAGGTATCAGATAGATTTTCTGGGGCTAGACCAGGCCCTAGAAGGTCTCCACTCTGGCCCCGCTATTTGGCCTCCACTAGGATTTGGACCATGGACTGATACACACAGGGAAGGCCTGTCTTTCAGAACTAGTTTTCTTAGATAGAGTCCTACAGAGAATGTTTGCTGGATAAAGACAGGATTCAGGTAGCTCTGAATCTCCTATTCCCATACCATCACCCCATTTTCAATCATGGGACTGACTCCACATAATTCCTAGGGAAACCTCCATGCTAAACAGGTTCATTCCCATATCTCAAGGAATATGAGCTACCTATTGCTTCCTGGCTCGCAAGCAAAACTCTCTGCTTATTACCCAGGACTTCTAGGCAGAAGTAGCACGAAGACAAGGGAGAAGAGCTGTTAGATGCTGAGCCAAGATGTTATGAACCAGAAATTCTTTTGGGATGATCCCTGGCTTTAAAGGCCCTGTGGGAGGTTGGACTAGCCAGACTCAGTGGACCTGACCAGCAGATTTGCTCTGTTCTTGGATACTGCAAATTGTGATCTTCTCAGTCCCTCCAAGCTCCCAGTGCAGCTATCAGTCAGTAAGTAAGAAGAGAGGAAAAAACTTGTCATAGCTTAAGAAGGAAAATGTTTTCCAAAAGAAAGCCTGTAAATCCTAAATTTTTCTTCCTCTTAGGATTATGTTGTGGTGTTTCAAGATAGAACATGTAGGGAATGTTTTTTCCTTAAAAGTGGGGTGTTCTCTTTGTAAAGAACTTGAGTAGTCACTGAAGCTGATATCCATTTCATCACTTCTCGTTACACTATGTGTCCTCCCAGTTTAGCTGGTCTCTATGTTGTCCAGACTTCCCTATCATAACAGGTGGTTCTTTCAGGCTGGAATCTTGCCATAAGGGAAATTCTCTGCTACAGAAGGAGTCTGGTCACTACAGCAAAAAGCACAGAATGTTTTCCAGTACACGGCAAGGCCCCCAGTGTGTTTGTGTGGAAGTGTCCTCTGGGGCTGCAGAAACACATTTCAGTACTGTGCATGCTTTGAAGGAACAGAAGGCAGAGCTTCAAAATATCTAATGAAGCTGGGCGTGGTGGCTCACGCCTGTAATCCCAGCACTCAGGAGGCAGAGACAGGAGAATTGCTAAGTCTCAGGCTTGCCTAGGCTACATAGTGAGCTCAGAGCCAGCCTGAACTACAAAGCGAGACCCTGTCTCAAAAAAAAAAAAAAAATCTAATGAATTTAGGTCCCCTGTTCACCATAGATTATGGAGGACTCAAAATCTAGAAGGTTGTACTTTGTTTTCTCAGAGTTACAAACAGGAACATAAACCAATATGTTGTTAATCAGGAGGGTTTGAGATTAGAAATCTTCTACTAAGAAATCTATGTACTTAGAATTTAGTTAGGCTAAAACAGAATTATGCAATTTTTCATCAGGACTTTTTTCCTGTTTCACCCATAGACTGTAATAGGCAGTCTGTGACTCAGTTCATAGAGCTAAGCCATTTAGCAGGCCAGTGAAACCAAACCCCGGTCCTTGGGTAAGGTGTTCTCACCGACATCTGGTGATAAATTCTTCCTGTCCTCTTTCTCGGCCTTTGCTTACTTACTCTGTAGTGGAAACCCCTGTTAACACAGTCCTATGAATTCAGGCCAAAAAGCCTAGGTCAGATGTACTTCTCTTCACAGAGTCAAGCTAAGGCTTCATGCCCTGTGGTCTAGGCTCCAGGAGAGTTAGAAGGGTGTTTCATTGTTAAGGAGTCACTGCCCAGAAGTAGCAGTACAGTATATAATACTTTTTTATTTCTTTTATACTCTAACTAGCAGCCAGCTTTTCCCTTCTACCCCTTAATTATTTATCCTTTATTCTCTATAAATGACCATTCCTTTCTCAACAGGAATTTCCAGGTTTGGATAAGCTAAGTCCTGCTTGTTCAGGCACCAGCACCCCACGGGGAAATGTTCTGGCATCCCACAGCCCCATGAGCCCCGAGAACATCAAGATGACCCACAGGCACAGGTACTGCCTTAGAGCTACTGAGGGTTCCCTGCTGGGAGGTAAGTCTGAAAGATGAGTGTCAGAGAAAAGGAGTTTCAGAGAGTGCTTCTCACCCATGCACACAGCCCTCCACAGTTGTGCCTTAGGGTCCCTGTTCAGTATCCAGCCAGTCACTATTCTGTGGGACAGAATATACATGGTTTTGTAGGAATAAGAATAAGGGGACATCTAGTAAATCTTAAAGGATAATTCAAAGTTTATTATGCAGAAAGAGTTGAGATTAGGAAGGTAATACAAGAAATTGATCTAGGAAAGTCACTAACATGTACAGAAACTTCAAGGTATAAACCAGCCAGCCAGTCAGCACTAAGAGCAGAGAGCCAAGTGGCTGTGGTACAGGATTCCAAGGCACAAAAGAGACCCAGGACCACCTCTGAATGAGCCTTGTACATGTGGATCTTTGGATTAGATTCCGTGGGGAATGAGGATCACCAACTGGTGTTTTGGTTTTGTTTTTAAGTCAGGGTCTCATGATGTAGCTCAGGGTTGCCTTGAACTCACTATGTGGCCTACACTGATCTTGAAGTTGCAGTGATCCTCCTGCCTCAGCCTCCTTAGTACCAGAATGCTTCACCACACCTGGCTACTAATTAATTTGAAGGAAGAAAATAATGGTATAATATGGCAAAATGTGGCTACTGGCAACTCAGGATTCCTGGCCTTGCTGGGCTCAACTGAGGATACTGAAAGAGTCTAGGAAGAGTCTAGGGAAGGCCAGGTTTGTGTCTAGTATGAGCAACAACCTAGTGCAGAGTGAGGACCAAGTGTATGAGAAGGAACAAATTTATGAAATGCTTCCTGCTATTGATAGAGGAACACTGTTGGCAAGCCTGTGGCCACGGGTGTGGAAGAAAGCCCACAGATAGTTCACAGCCAGGTATTTTAATGTCCTCCCCATACCAGGAAGCTATCTCTGGCCTAGGAGTAGACCCCATCGTGAGGTGGGCAGTAATACACCCTGGCTCAGACTAATATCCCACGGCAAGGAACACACAGGATCCTTAACTTGATCGGCATATTTCTCTTTCATTTCTTCTGAGAAACATTTAGTATCCTCAGACTGAGTGATGATAAGTCACTGAACTCTAGGCTGAGGCTCTGCTGGCACATTATGAGCCTTCCCCAGCACAGGGCTCCTGAGAAGCAGTGCAGGGCTCAGGATTGCTCTAGGCATCCAACAAATATGAACCTCGTCTGAGGAAACCCTCCAAACCAGTGGTGGCCGGGGCTTGGGGTGACTATTTCACACATCCCTCTACTGCCACTACCACTACCACTACCACTACCACTCAGCATGTTTCCTCAGCCATGGCCTGATTCCTCCCTATTTCCCACTCTTGCTCACAGCCCCATGAACTTGATGGGGACAGGTCGCCATTCGTCATCCTCTCTGTCCTCACATGCATCTAGTGAAGCAGGAAACATGGTGATGATGGGAGACAGCTCCATGGGCGAGGCTCCTGAGGACCTGTACCATCACATGCAGGTACCAGAGCTGTCCAAGGAAAATGGTCGGGGTACCATGCCTAGAAACTCCCCTTTCTGTTGGAGAGTCTGGTCAGAGGGCTGGCAAGCCTGCCTACATCTCTAATTCCTGAATTCCCCTCAGAACTGTCTTCTTTCTGTATAACCTCCCAAGTCTCAGTTCCCAGGCCTTATTTCCCAAGAAGGAAATCTAGCCTCGGCCCTAGCTACTTCCACAGATCCCATGGGAAAGATCATCTGCCAGATTACTCTCCTGCTTATGTAACAGTCTCATCCTGCCTCCTCTGTGGGCACCATAAAAGGACCAGTTAAATAGCTCTGCCCTGTGTGGGTGGTACGGGTAGTCCCTAGTGCTGACCATCAGTCTGGTCATCGTCAGGGTCCAGAGTAACTGCATTATGCACTGGATCTGGTCACCGCAGGGTATGAAGAAGCCAACTCTATTTCAGCCCTATAGTCCTGGCCATTCAGAAGTCTGTCCTACTGATTTTTCTCCCTTTCCAGCTCGCGTATCCCAATCCCAGGTACCAGGGCTCAATCACCAACGTCTCTGTTCTGTCCTCGTCCCAGGCAAGCCCTTCTTCCTCCAGCCTGAGTTCTACTCACTCAGCACCATCCCAGATGATTACCTCTGCCCCTTCCAGTGCCCGAGGTAAGGATGGCAGCATGCTGCCTGCAGAAGGGACATGAGGGCTTTGTGAGCCCCAATCCATCTTTCATCTGGGGCTCTCTTTGAGAATAGCCTGTGACTTACAGAATGCTAATTTGTGCTTTCAGTACCAAGTACTCAAGGGTTTCTGATTTTACACCCTCTCTCATACTGACTGTAGATCCTTCCCTGGCATTGGTCACTGCTGTGCTGCTGTTAGGTAGCTAGCACTATATCTCTACCTTAGTAAGAGGACACAGCCTAGGAGAAAGTTCAGTCCTTTCCCGTTGAAATGCTTGTAGACCAGAGATTTAGCTTAGTGGTTCCAGCCCCTGCCTCACAAGCGCAAGGTTCTGAGTTCAATCCCTGGTAATGATACAACAACACCAGGCATGGTGACTCATGCTCACCAGCAATCAGTACCACAAACCACAGTGCAGGGTGTGGTTGCTCATGCCTGTAATCCCAGCACTCGGCAGGCAGAGGCAGGAGGATTGCTGAGTTTGTGGCTTGCCTGGGCTGCATAGTGAGCTCAGGGCCAGCCTAAACTACAAAGAGAGACCCTGTCCCAAAAGAAGAATAAAGACCAAAGTCAAAGCAAAAATAAAATTGTTTTTGCTGGACATGGTGACTCACACCTGTAATCCCAGCACTTGGGAGGCAGAGGCAGAAGGATTGCTGAGTTTGAGGCTTGTCTGGGCTACATAGTGAGTTCAGAGCAGCCTGAACTACAAAGCGAGACCCTGCATCCAAAAAAAAAAAAAAAATGAGATTGTTTTTGTCTTTAGGAGTCAAGCATGATGACAAAACATAAAAAGTAAATTTGGAGGTTAAAATTGACCCGGGAAAATGTTATTCTAAGACAATAACAACAACCACAAAGACTTCATTGGGAAAAGCTTATTTAGGGGAGATAGGTCTGTAGAAGGCTATTTCCTTTGCTAATTATTGCTTGATATCTTTTTCAAATAAAAATTGTCCTCTGAGAGCCACTGTGTTTCCCACATTGTGATTCCAGTTCCTGCAGTGAAAATTGATTCCACCCTTTGAGAAAGAAAACATTTGT
>PVIC010053102.1:0-11964 GCA_004025085.1 Thryonomys swinderianus | reverse complement strand
GTGAGTTTTTAAATTCTTTTGGGTATATTCCTAGCAGGGGTATAGCAGGGTCAAATGGGACCTGTAGTCCTAGTTTTCTGAGAAATCTCCACACAGATCTCCACAATGGTTGCACAAGTCTGCAATCCCACCAACAGTGGAGAAGGGTTCCTTTCTCCCCACAGCCACGCCAGCATTTATCATTGGTTGACTTTGTGATTGCAGCCATTCTTTGTGGAGTGAGGTGGAATCTCAATGTTGTTTTCATTTGCATCTCCCGAATGAAAATGCAACACATTTTAAATAGCCCAACTAACTAAAAGAAACAGAATGGTGAGTTATCTACATGATCTCTTCAGTTACAAATGAGAAAAGAGTTACAATGGAATTTCAATAGTGCAGGCGCTAAAGTGAAAAAATAATTCTGGAGATTTTGTCAGTTCCACCAATATAGTTATTTCTTTACCAAATAATTCATACCAAGACCTTCTGAGCCTCAAGTAGTTTTCCTCATGAAATAAAGAGGCAGAATTAGGTTATTTCTAAGATTCCTTTTGCATTGGTGATTGAGAAAATCACCACAACCCTGAAATATCCCATTTGCAATCCAAGACTCTGCCAAAGGCGCTTACTTGTGAGAAGAAAGCAGATAGTCTAGATAACTATTATCTGAGCAACAAAGGGACTTGAACAAACTAATACTCCCATAGCTACTGTCTTCCTCCCTCTCAGCTGTTAGGTTTTTCTTTGAATGTGGTTATACAATATAACTAAACGACTGAATGCTCTCAGTGCTGCATGCTTTGTAAAAGCCCCTTCCTGCAATCTCCACAGTGGAACAGAGCTTCAGTCAGTGATACAGTCCAGCCAGATGCTACTGCATATTGCAGGCTGATCAGAGAGCCCTGAGGACACTTTCAGCTATTGTTGTACTCATTTGTGAGTGACTATAAAGAGTCTTCAACACTCTAAGTCAAATTTGAGTTCTTTATTGCCAATGATCAAGAGTGGCTGGTATCAGAGAGACTCTCACCTCTGAAAAGTGGCTTTCAAGTTTCTTTACATGGCTCTTTCAGTACAGGAGAGCTGAAGGAAAGGGCAAGTGGAATTTTACAGAAGCAGAATTCAGCCAAGTTAAAAGAAAGGGGAGTTTCACACAGATCATGGTGTCATTAGTCCATATATAAAAATATATTTTTAAATTTTTTTTGGTCATACCAGGGATCAAACTCAGGCCCTTGTGATTCCAAGATAGGTGTGGTATTCTACAATTCTTCCACACAGGTAGTATGTGATTTCTCACAATTGATCCCAGGGTGGAGAGGGACATTTCAGAAGCTCTTAACCTCACCCAGAGTGGGGACAGGCACAAGATGGAGTCAGGGTAGCTACCACATTATCTCTGGTGATGTCCTCCTCAGAACCCAGACCAGACCTTATGTCCTGATTTAGCATCAGCCACTTGGTCTTCTGGCAACTGTCCTGTCACCCCACAATCACCAAACCCTTTCCCATAGTGATTATTGATCAACACAACACTTGTCATTAATGTCTTTGTAAAACACATTTCTCTCAAGTCACCTCTGGGTGTGTGTGTGTGTGTGTGTGTGTGTGTGTGTGTGTGTGTGTGTGTATTTTTAAATCTTACAAGTCAGTTCTATGGCCCTCTACCTGGGCTGTGGATGAGATCCCTTCCTATTGCAAATATCTTGACCAAGTTTTTGAATTTCATTAGCTCTCAAGTCCACATCCCTGAACAACATACATTTTTCTGAATGCTAGTGGGGTCCTGTGGAGAGGAAGTTACACCTCCTACACTGGTTCCCGAGTTCACCAATATTGTTTCCATTGGTGCAATTGAGAGTGACTCTCTCTACATGAGACATCCACAAAGTCTAAATGCTGGGTCAACTCATATCTGCTATGTATGCAAAAGAATAAGAAAAATTCAGTGAGAAAATGCAAGCAGGTTCATAAATTTACAAAAATTCTTTTATTAGGAATGATTTTTAAATAGTTTTAATCAACTATTTTATGCAAAGACTAGCAAAGAGTAATATCTTGTTACTACAGGAGTGTTTGTTCCTGGACTTTAATTCTCAAGAAACAAAGAGAGTTTCAGAGTGTGCTAGCTGACTTTCATAATGATAGTCAGCCATGAGAGAATCAGATTTAGAAAAGGAAACGTTTTCTTTGGTTCATGCTTTCTGAGATTTGAGTCTGTGAATGGTGGGCCTGATGTTTTGGGTCCTTTGTCAAGGCAGTACATAGTAGATAAGTGTGAAGCAGAACAATAGATCACCTCAGGAGATCCAGAAAGAGGAGGGCTTGGGTCCCAGAGAATCTGCTGTGCTGCTCACCAGGGAAGCTGGGCCTCACCAGCTCAGTGTTAGGTACAAGGTTTATGTATGGGTTATGACACTGTGGGAAGATTACACAAAGAACAGAAGCAGTAATAAATCCCACATACCCAGGCTCCACTCTGCTGATGATCAGTGTAAAATTTGTTCCTGATTCACCATCACTGAAACTGTCTGCATCACCAGAGTAGCAATTGGCAGTGCCTCAGATGAGGGGCTGTGGAGCCTGTCTTGGCTTTTCCAGGAACCAGTATGAGCCAGTGTCCCCATCACTAGTTTGTAAACTCTGACTTGCCCAGAGATGGAGCCTGGCTCCCTATGCCTGATAAGCAGGGATAGTGGGGTCTGGGTCCTCACAATCTCCCCACTGAATACTGGAATAATGAATGAAAACTCCAACAGTATGTACAAATATTATGAGAAAGTTCAGTGTTCCTTGATGTTATTTTAGCTGAAAGAATTTTATGTGTATGGTATTTATTTATATCCACAGTCCTCTCTTTTTATTTCCTAACTTCTCTTCCTATATAAGTAAGAATATACTAATTAAGAGAAAAAATAGATACAGACTTAACAGAAGATTTAATCCAGTAGAGATAGAACCTCAGGGACAGATCACTGGAATTTATTCCTTCATTGAGAAATAAGAAAATAATTTAAAACAGAGGCCTACATGTTTGGTGGGAAAGTTTTGAATATATCAACATGCACAGTATTTAAATTCCATAAATAAAAGAGAAAAATAAGAATTAATGACAGAATCTTTCCAAATCCTATGAAGATTACTAATATACTGATAGGTAAACTTAAATTTCTGCAACAGGAAAAACTCAGATGAGATTACATGAAGAGACATTATCAACAATTTATGAAAAGCTACAGAGTTTCGAAAGCAGCAAGAAAAGATAATCCATAAAATTCAAGAGAAAGTTCAGTACATATGGGCAATTTCTCTAGGGAAATTCATGCAGGAGAAAATAGAAGAGTGTATTCATGACAGGAAAAAAATAAGTTGTTACCCAAGAATAAAGTAGGCATTAACCCCACTTTTACCAGTGTAAATTCTAACCTGTTGACAGTGTTCAAATGTGGACAATTTTGAGTACTATGGAAATAGAACTATGGGTAATGAGCTCTTGTGTTTCTAGCTTTCACTCATTATTGCTTTTGAAAGTCATCCCTATTCCTGAATGTAGTAATAGTTTGTATCCTTTCATTAGTATAGATGCATATTCCTCAGTTAGTCAGTCTGGTGTTGGTGGACATATAGGCAAGTGTCACCATGAGTGTTGTTGTACATCTGGTTGAGGGCACCTCTGTATGTGTTTAGAGGGGAGTACCCGGATCAGAGGAATGTGAATATTCAGAGACAGTTCTCCAACTTGTGAAACCCTTTCCTTTCCCCAAATCAAAGTTTCAGCGCTCTGTTTTCTTATGCATTCCTTATGCTGTCTGATGCAATTCCTGACTTTAGAGCTTTACTCATTGTTCTGAATATTTAGTGGTAGTCTGCTGACACTTCACTTTGTGATGATTTTTGAACCACAGCACATTTTCTATCCTAGGTGACCATTTGTATAAGTGGTTGACACTGAACCTTTTCTTGTAAAAAGATGCTGTCCACACCATTCTTAGTGTCACCTTGGTCATTTAAAATTCTCTTTAGTTCCATTCAATAAATATACTCATATATGAAGAATTAACAACATTATAATACAAAAGTTTTCAATCCTTGAAAGTTTTAGAGCATTGCATTTTCTTAGGTTTTCTTCAATTTTATTGAATACTAATTTGAGCGATATCAATGTAGATGTACCAGGCAAACTTTGAGTTTTTTCTCTATATTTAACCCACCAGTGATCATAGCAGCCCCCATGGTTTTGAAAATATCACCTCTGATACATGAGTATTTGGGGGGATATTGTTGCTCTAAATCTTTTTTTTTTTTTTTAATTTGGAGACAGGGTCTTGCTTTGTATGTAGTTCAGGCTGGCCCTGAGCTCACTATGGTGCCCAGGCAAGCCGCCGCTAACTCAGCAATCCTCCTGTCACTGCCTCCCAAGTGCTGGGATTACAGGCGCGAGCCACCATGTCTGGCATTGTGGTATGCGGTGTTGATTGTTGGTGGGCATGTCTCCACACCCAGCATTATATGTGGTTACCGGGGATCGAACTCAGGTCCTTGCGCTTGCGAGACAGGTGCCGGAACCACTGAGCTAACCCTCCGGCCCCTTGCTCTAAATCTTAACATTTGTCCCCTGCTTCCCTAAAGAATACTATCTATGTCTTCTTGTAAAAGAACTCCACTTCGTCAATCTCCAGAATTCACTAAAATTTTAACAGTTTTGAATTGCAGAAAAGTAAAAGTCTAAAATTTTCCTAAGGATAAAACAAATTTTAAGTATGAGCACTTTTAAAAAATTAAAAGGAAAATTAACTACTGTCAATGTACAAGGGCCCAAGAAAGTATTTCCAGTACAGGAGGAAGAAATAGGAAATGCAAAGGAGTCAGACCAAAGCAAGAATGAAACTTAGTACAGTGAACATCAAATCTGTAGTTGAAGGTCTAGCACTAGGGCAACTTCTGCTTGAAGGCCGGGGCCATGAAGCTCTGCCTTAGAGCAAGCCAGCTGCAGCCTGCATGGCCTCTTGCTTGGGCAGCTTTGCTCACTGTTCATGTTCAGACTTGTCCAATTTTTGAACTGTCAGCTTCATCTCACAGTTGTGTACAGGGCCACACTGCCTGATCTCCCATGGTTTCCCCTGATATCCAGGTGAAAGCTTTCCTGAACCCATTGCTCTGGCACTTGCTTGCCTGAAAAGCCAACACAACACAAATGATGCCAAAGTCAGCCACTGGCTCAAGCAATGCCCAGGCCCCTATGTATATTTGCATTATAGGCCTCCAAATACTTAGAAGACTGAGAATTGTGAATTAGAACTAAGAACTGAGACTGCGAACTGATAATTTACTCTTTTTATTTGCTTCCTCAAGATTTCTTACTATGAATTGAATTTCTCCCATGTATAGGATAACTCATTATTTACTTTTACTAAGGGCAGGTAGTTTCTGTCTTTCAAAGAACACAATCCAACAGAGGTGCCAATTAAATTTGTATTAAGTTTGTTTCCAGATGTCCTATAATGGTAACAGAGCCCAAAGCAAGCTCCTTACTTCTGTTCTTGATAGTAGCAGTTTGTCTTCTTTATTCTTCATTAATTGTAAATGTTCAACCATTTTTTAACCTCCTCAAGAACTGGCTGTTGGTTGGATTGCATTTTCACTACTGGTTTACTTGGGACATGTATACCTTGCCTGAGTAAAATGTTGTAAGGAGCTGGAGATTTAGCTCCAAGGTTCTGGCACCTGCCTCACACAAGCAAGGTCTCAAGTTTGATGCCTAGGACCAATCCCCCCAAAAATGTTGTAAATGATATTTTTCCTGAGTTTTCTGGCTCCCTTTGGAGAAGGTGTCAGATCCCAAATGGAAGTGAGATAGGGATGGAGGAGGAAATACCTGAAACTTCTGCAATTGTGTATATGCACACTTAGTTCTCTGGATTCTATTCCTTCTGCATCATTAGAACACTTGGAAAGTGAAAAAGGAAGAAGAGGGAAAGAGCTTGGCCATACATATGGGAGGAATAGAAAATAGACATGAAGTTGAGTTGAAGAGAAAAGTTATAAATTTGCAAATGACAATGTACTTTAGGAACAGACACAAAGACAGAGATCTGTATTCTTTTTTACTTTTCTGGAATTCTTTCCTAGAGAATATTTCATTGAGAATTTGTACCTGTACATGATATATTTTGATTCTCATTTTCCCCATTCCTCTGCATTCCTTACAATCACAAACCCCTACATACATAACCCCAAAGACAGACATCTAAATCAAAATGAAATTATGTAACAATTTGGTTTCTGAAACAACTCTAGAAAACTCTTTGGGAGTTCAGGAACTTAGGAATGGTGAAGACTTAGAAATTGGTTCATAATATAACCCATTTCCAAAAGATAATAAGAAACATGATGCTTGAAACCTCTTTCATTTGAATTTACTGAGAAAAGATTCTTTCCAGTTTAAAAACGTTCTCTAGACAAGAGACTATTGAATTTAGAAAACACATTAGGAAAAAGTGATGAGGTCTTAAGTAAAAATATCAAAAAACTACAAAGTAAATATCATGACAGAATCAAGTAAAGAATTTCATCTTTCACAGCTGGAACTTTTTTTACCCAAGCAAACCCGTCAAACACAAAAGATAGCTGCTGGCTGGGGTGAAGCATCTGTGAGGTTGAGGCTCAGTGAGCAGCTGCCTGAGAAGTTTTTGTTCAGAGCTATATCACTGTGGAAGGAACCTCTTTATCCTGCTGACAGTAATAGAGCACAGCATCCTCGGCCTCCACAGGGTGGATGGTGAGGGTGAAGTCTGTCTCTGACCCACTGCCACTGAACCACTCTGGAACCCCAGGCTCTTGACTGGAGGCCCAGTAGATCAGGAGTTTGGGAGGCCGTCCTGTTTTCTGTTGATACCAGCTCATACGCTCAATACCATATTTATTTACATTCTGGCTGGCCCTGCAGGAGATGGTGGCCTTCTGTTCTGGAGATACAGTCAAGGAGGCTGGAGACTGAGTCATCACAATGTCCCCAGGGCAGCCTGGAAAGATAAACACACACAATGAACTGTCACCTACATAGTTCCAATACAGGCCCAGGGCATCTATAACACTAGTGAAGGTCAAATGTGTCTAACGCTTACTACACCCTCACCTGGAACCCACAGCAGCAACATGCACAGCAGGACAGTCCCTGACCCCATCTCTGACAGCTGAGCTACAGACCACTCTTCATAGGCCCTCACAGTGCCTTTAAAGATGCTTTGCACAGGGGGACCACTGTCAACATGCAAATCAACTCGGAGAAGTTTAGCTTGTTCTCAGATGAGACACCTACCCTCATGCATCAGTCTTGCAGGAGCTGAGATTAGCAGAGAAAGAGTCCAATGTAGCTCATACATGTCATGAGGAAGGTTTATTGGAAATCACAATGTGTTCAAATAAAACATAGTAAAAGATATATTTCCAGGAATCTCTCTCAAAATATTCCCCTTTACATCACACAAGTATCTTATTATTCTCGCCACATTCCAAACTCTTTGTAGAAGTCCTCTTGTGTGTCTTTACCAGGTATGATTAAAAGTGTGCCGAATCCCTTGCAAACTGCCATCTAATCAGATAGCAGCGTCATGAAAACACTATGATGTGTCCTTATCTACCAGATTCATAAGACCTGTCACTTTGTGACTTCTGCCTCCTCTGCAAACTCAAAACAGTCAGAGGTAAACCTTTTGAAATTATTTGGGACACAGAAACACAACTGAAGACCTAATGGGAAGGACTTACAAAGATGCTTCAGTGAGTGGCAAGTGTTGGAAGCATGGGGGAGCATTTCCAGGGGCATTAATGGCAATGTCTATTTGCTGTACTACTTATTTTACTCAATTCAAACAGATATTCCAGTTTCTAGCATATCGTATACATTTCAGCTTGTGAGCACTGTCAGAAAGAGAAATCTCTGGTATGAGAAACTGAAGTTGTAAATGAGTTCTAAAGTGTATGATAGATATTGTAAAATAGAAAATATTTAAAGGGAAAAGTGAGTGGGGTAAGGAAAGAAGGGAAAGAAAACATTTGATGGTAAAAAAAAGGAAGCAAATCTTATGTAGATAGGGGCAGGAGTTGTAATGTGGGTACAAAATGTACTGCAACAAATTCTCAATGTTGATTATAATCATGATGTGTATATAAAAAATGTACCACTAAAATCAATTTAAAAAGAAGGAGATATGTATATATGGGGTGGGTGAGTTGGGAGACGGGAATGGGAAAAAATGAGAATTAAGTCATGTCACGTACTGGTACAAATCCTCAGTGTCGATTGTGATTACAATGTGTATATAAAAGGTACCAATAAAACCAATGTTAACAAAAGAAAGAGAAAGTACTAGACTCTAAAAGAAAGAAAAATTGTGCTTGTGTTATTTCCTTTTCTCTCCTTGCAGAGAAAAAAATATCCTCCAGCCTAAGTTAAAGGGAAAATGGTTTATTTGCCTCACACTTTGTAGAGGTTTCTGTCCATAATCTGCTGACTCCATGACAGAGTGGCACATGGCTGAGGGGCATCGCAGAAGAGAAACAGTTCATGGTGCCCAAATAGTAGCAAAAAAAAAAAAAAAAAGTGGAGACCAAAGCATCCTTCTGGCCCTTTTGTCTTATTCAGACTACTTAGGGTGGGTAGCACTCACACCCTTATTCCCAGTGCCCTTGGGTCCAGACCCACAATGAATCATTCACACACTCCAGATTCACCTCTGCAAAGGCATCAAGCTTTGAGAGGACATGTAAATATAAGACCTAGCCATGCCCTGTTTGTAACTGGGATTCACCTTGGCTCCTCTGAATAAGTAGCTTTTACATGGTTCTATAAATATGATCAAGAGCTGGACTATGACTATGTGAAGATGGAACCCAGATAAAAGCTTAATGACTCCACTAATGATTGATCTTGCCTCGTTGTCTATCTGATTACTACCAAAATCACAGCAGAGGGCACAGCAAAGGAAACCACTGCTAAAAGACAACCAACAACATGTGAAAAAATCTTTACTAACTGTTTGTCAGACAAAGGGCTACTATATAGAATATATAAAGAACTTAAACAAATCAGTGCCCCCAAGTTTAAAGACCTAATTCAAAAATGAGCATCTGAAATGAACAGACACTTCTTGGAGGCAGAAGTAAAAGCAACCAAGAAACATAAGAAATGCTCAACATCACTGGTCATTTGAGAGACACAGATGAAAAAAAAAAACACTGAGATTCCATCTCACTCCACAAAGAATGGCTGCTATTGTGAAATCAACCAGCAATAAATGCTGGCCAGGCTGTGGGGAGAAAGGAACCCTTCTCCACTGTTGGTGGAATTGTAGACTTGTACAACCATTGTGGAGATCAGTGTGGAGATTCCTGAGAAAACTAGGATTAGAGGTCCCATTTGACCCTGCTATTCTCCTGCTAGGAATATACTCAAAGAAATTAAAAGATTCATATTGTAAAGACACATGTACACCCATGTTAATAGCAGCTCAGTTTGTGATAGCCCAATCTTGGAAACAACCCAGATGCCTATCAACTGGAGACTGGATAAAGATTTTTTTTAATAAAATGGAGTATTACTCTGCCACAAAGAATGACAAGTTTCATTCATTTATCTGCAAATGGGTACACCTTAAGGACACACTAATAAGTGAAATAAATAGATCCCAGATGTGTAAATACCATGTATTTTCTCTGGTATGAGGATGTATAGGTGTAAATGAGTTCTAGAATGTATGATAGATTTTGTAAAATAGGAAATATTCAAAGGGAATGTGGTGGGGAACATAATGAGGGGAAAGAATAAATATGATTTGGAAAGAAAAAGAAATAGCATGTATATAAGGAGTGGGAGATTGTGGGTGGGTAGAGATATGGGTAAAAATGAAAATTAACTTGTGTTATATACTGGTACAAATTCCCCAAGGTTGACTGTGATTGTAAGGTGTATACAAAATGTATCAATAAACAATTCAGTTTAAAAAACAAAACCACAGCAGAGGCCACCTGATGCCCCTACATGTGAGCAGTCATTCCATGGATCCTTATGCATAATGAGAAACATTCAGTCCTCAACTTTTAGTTCATTCTTTTTTCTCATTAGTGGAGACTAAACCTGAGGAACATCTGCTAGTCTGTAGCACATGTGGTGTCCTGAAGATACTGCCACTGGCTTTATCCTAAAGATATATTGATTTTAGAGGACCACATGAACAGCACATTTTCTATTTTAACATGGTTTTGGAGCTGGGCGTGGTGCCTCACACCTGTAATCCCAGCACTCAGGAGGAAGAGGCAGGAGGGTTGCTGAGTTTGAGGCTTGCCTGGGCTACATAGTGAGCTCAGGGCCAGCCTCAACTACAAAGTGAGACCCTGTCTCAAAAACTAAAAAAAGATGGGCCAGAGATTTAGCTCAGTGGTTCCAGTGCCTGCCTTGCAAGTGCAAGGTCCTGAATTGGATCCCCGGTAACCACATACAATGCTGGGCATGGTGACTCACACCCACCAGCAATCAATACCACATACCATAGTGCAGGGCGTGATGGCTCTCACCTGTAATCCCAGCACTCAGGAGGCAGAGACAGGAGGATTGCTGAGTTCCGGGCTTGCCTTGGGCTACATAGCGAGCTCAGGGCCAACCTGTACTACAAAGTAAGATCCTATCTCAAAAAAAAAAAAAGTAAAAAAAGAAAACAAACAAACAAATAAAATGGTTTCGGAAGTTAAAAGTACAATTCTTTAAATTTTAAAACCCAGAAGATTAATATTTAATATACTCATGAGTAAGTACTTATGTTAGCTATTGTGGACTTTCTTCAAGTCTAATATACAGCCCAAAATGGCAGAGCCAATGACACCAGGTGTTACAGCCTCACCACAATCTGCAATTGAAACAACTGGAAAACTACTTGGGAAGAAGGAGAACAAGGGATCTAGGAATCAGGAAAGATAAATCACAAAGATGTCATAGAATGAAGCCATGCACAACATCAGCCTCAGTGGAGAGAGGAGCCGACTCCACAAGCACAGTCTGACCCCACATAGGGCACCGGGTATTTGCCACATCTTGGCTACACAGACATGAGTCTCTGTCATCACTGGGTCGCCTCACCACCCCATACACCATGGAGCTAATTGACAACAGCAGTGGCTCAGGCTTCACACAAAGAAATACACAAACACTAAAATCCTATGGAGTGAATACAGCCCTGAGACAGATCACGGGCAACTGATGGTCTCTGCCAGGGGCAGAAGCTGACAGGACACAGCCTCACACACACAGCCTGGTACTTCCTGAGGAGCTCGCTACATGGGACTCCCTGTCACTTCCTCACACCTGGTGGCTTCCAGCTCTACAGCTCCTGGAGAGAAATTTATGTTAGTGATTCACAATAATTTCTTCTCTCTTCCATTTTGTGTTTGTTTCTGTTTTCTGTTTCTTCTCTACTTTGTTTTGTTTCTTTGTGTTATTTTTCCCTATTATTTTCTTTTTTCTTAAAAGAATTTTTATTTTTATTTTATTTAGCCTTCTTCTACTCTCATACTCTTTATTATTATTACTGCTGATTGTTCTCTATTGTTAATGGTGGTACTTGCTGGATTTCATTGTTTTTACTCTATTTCAATATCTACTTTGTCTTTGTCTCATCATCACTGCAATTTTACTTTTCTTCCCTGGGGATCAAGCCATCCAGAAAAGACTGACAGTGAAGAAGACCCTCATATAGAAATGGATGACCTGTTACCCACCCCCAAGAGAAGCACAGTCTCCACACAAAATCATGGGAAATATGAAAACAAGGCCATACAACCCTCAGAGGCCTTTATCTCATCAGGAACAGATGGAACTCCTCATCAAAACCATAAATGAAGCAGGAGAAAGAACAGTAGGCCTTGTCAATAAGTTTGATGGATTATGATACTCAGAGACCATTAAAAAATAACCAACTAGGAACAAACCTT
>PVIC010053100.1:0-12007 GCA_004025085.1 Thryonomys swinderianus | reverse complement strand
AAAAAAAAAAAAAGCTGATTTTTGACTTCTGAACCACCGTATGCATTCATCACCTCCGCGTTCCCCTCCACTTCAGCCAACCTGCCCTCTCCTGAGGGGCAGCGCCAGGACAGCACCACTCCCGGCCTCTGAGCGTCCAGCCCACTCCGCAGCTCTTCTCGGCTCCCTGCCAGGCTCAGGGGGGCACGGCTCTCCTGTAGTGTCCGCGCCGGGAATCCGAGCGTGAAGCTCTGACCAGCGTTCCGCTTAGCTGCCTTCGTAGCTCGTCAGGCTGGGGCCAGCTCACCACACAAACACTCTCTCTGAGACACACTTGAGTAAATAGCGACACTGGAAACCACTTACCCCAACAACCGCAAGTGTACAGAAGTCATATTTACACGAGGAAATTCTCAGCCAGGCCCAGAGGCGCCACCTGGAATCCCAGACTCTGGAAGGCAGAGCCGGAAGCACTGCGAGGTCAGGCCCAGGCTGGGCCTCTTAGCAAGACCTTATCTCAAAATGAAAATTTAAAAATGGCTCGGTCTGGGCCGGAGATTTAACTCAGTGGTTCCGGCACCTGCCTCACAAGCGCAAGGCCCTGAGTTTGATCCCGGTAACCACATACAATGCTGGGCGTGGAGACTCACGCCCACCAGCCATCAGTACCACATACCACAGAGCTGGGCGTGGTGGCTCACGCCTGTCATCCCAGCACTCGGGAGGCAGAGGCAGGAGGATTGCTGAGTTTAAGGCTTGCCTGGGCTACACAGTGAGCTCAGGGCCAGCCAGATAACTGATGATGCTTCAGTTAATCATCTCTCCCCGCTTTGCTCACCAGGTAGCGTGGCCTTCAAGGCCCCTTTATTGAGGGCCGACGTCTTCTCGTAGGTATCGATCACCGCAGACCCAGGGACCCTCGGCTCATCGAAGGAGGGCGCCGTCATGACTCATCCGACGGCCGTCGCCGCGCTCCTGCTCGAGTGCGAGCGCGCGCTGGACCAGCTCCTGGTGGCGGCGCCGGACGTGTCCGAGGAGGACAGGAGGGAGCACCGGCGCTGCCGAGGTGAGGACGGGCGCGCGCAGCAGGCCGCCGCCGTGCCCGCCGGGCGCCACGCTCCCAGCTCTGCCCTATTTTCTCCTCTTGGCAGATGACCACCGAGAGCCGGGCATGAATGGGAGCGGCCGCGGCGGACGGGCGGGCGGGAGCTTACTATGGCGCAGTGAATTGCTGTCAGTTCTAATTTCAGGCTTCAGTAAACACGAGGCTACAAGACACAGTTTAGTTCAGCGGGAACAAAGGGTCCGGGCGGCTGGTGCACGTAAATTTCAATTATTAAAAAATGGAAGCAACTTCTCAATGGCGGCGCGTACTTTTTTTCCAGGCAGGGATTTTGTGCCTCATCAGTTTCCATAGACTTCCACGCTTCCCTCACTGCGTCACCTCGCCGGTGCGGGCGCTCCCCGCGCAGCCCCTCAGGTCCACCTGTGGCCCCCGAACCACGTCCCCTCGCCCTGACAGTCCCCACTGCACGGGCACCGGCCTCTGGAGTCTGGCTCTTTGTGCCAGACGGGCAGCTGTAGCCAGCCGTGGATGGAAAAGTTTCCACCGCCAGGTCTGGACAGTTAAGAACAACTCGCCTTTCTTCTTCCGCTGGCTTTGGAGAGCCCACACTGCGCGCCCCGAAGCCGGTCTGCTCGCTGGTTCCCTCCTCGCCACGTCCTCGGGTGCGGGTGCTGGTCTGCCCCACCGCCCGGCACAGGGGCTTCTGAGGCCCCCGGCCCAGGAGAAAGGCCCGGGCGAGCCGCGGACACAAGCACCCTCGAGGTCCCTCCTCCTCTCCGGCCCTGCCCCCTGCAGAACGGCCCCTGTGGCACGGCGACCCAGCCGCCGCTGTGCCCAGCGCGGAGACGAGCCACGCCCCATAGAGCCCGTCCCGGAAGCCTGCGCGGCCCGGCCCTTCAGAGCGCGCAGTGGGACGGCTGCCTGCGGCGGAGGCGCGCGGAGGCCGGAGGCGCGCGGAGGCCGGAGGCGCGCGGAGGCCGGAGGCGCGCGGAGGCCGGAGGCGCGCGGAGGCCGGAGGCGCGCGGAGGCCGGAGGCGCGCGGAGGCCGGAGGCGCGCGGAGGCCGGAGGCGCGCGGAGGCCGGAGGCGCCGTGAGCTCTTCCCCGCTAGCGTAGAGAACCTTCGGGAGATGAAAGTTCTCATCCGGCGCACGGTGCCTTCCGGAGCACAGAAGTCGCTTCTCTGCCGGCCCGTGATGACTCACACTCACGCGTGAGCGTGAACGAGCGCGTTTCCCGAGCGAGACGCTGCGGAAAGCGAATGGGCCCCGGGACCAACCCCACAAATGGCCTCCTGCTCCGCCTCTCCGGAAGGCCCGGGGAGCCATTTTCTGCACACAAGGCCTGGGCCCCCGCTCAAGGGGGCGCTGTGAGCGGCAGGGAGACCGCGCGGGCCCCGGCCCGGAGGCGTCTGCCCCAGCGCCGGCCCGCCGACCTGGAGGAGGGCGCTGCCGGGCGGGACGGCGACCCCAGGGCGCGGCTCGCACTTGTCCCCGGGAGTCCCAGGGGGCGCTGTCGGCGCGGCCAGGAGACCCGCCCGATGCCGCGGACGGACGGCGTCCCGGGGCCGGGCGCAGGCAGCCGTGCGGGGCCGCGCCTGACCGGACCGCCCCTCCCGCCTCGGTCTCTCTGTCGTGTCTCCCTTGGTCTCTTCAGCTTGGCTCACACAGACACGAAGACGGACCCGTCCCGCCCACGGCGGCGTGAGAGCAGACGCGGCTCTGGTCCCCAGCACCCTGCCAGCCAGCGAGCCGGATGCCCGCTGGCCGGGCGGGGAGAGGGCCGGAAGGAGCACGGTGCCTAGAGGGGGCGGCGGAGAAGCGGCGGGGCTGGGGCCGGAGGTGCAGGCGGGAGTCAGCTTGGCCCCTGCGGCCCCGGGGGGGAGAAGCGATCAGGACAGGCTGCTCGGGCTGGAGCCGGGCAGGGCTGTGCAGGGCAGTGCCAGGCCCACCGTGCCTAGGGAGAGGAGACCAGCAGCGAGGCAGACAGGCCCTGCAGTGAGGTCGGAAGCAGCAACCCAGGCAAAGCGTCCTGGGAGCGTGGAGGAGGAACTGGATTGAGGGAACCACAGGATTTGATGGGCAGTTCCATTCAAGAAGAAAGAGACAGAAAAAAATGTGGACAGAAACTGGCTCTGGTGATGATGCCGCGTACTGTGCTCCGTCCATGAAAACGTGAGAGAGAAAACGGAAGCAGAAGATAGCTGGTGATTTTAGTCACAGGCAAGTTCAGAAACGCACTTCTGTGTCGCGTGTCCAGACCCCCGGGCCTGATTCAGAGCCCGCGTCCGAGCCCTCCGCGTGCAGACCCCCGCGTCAGGAGGGTCATGCCGTCTGGACCGCGTCGCAGTCAGAAGCGCGGGCAGCGCCTCAAGCACCTTAACAACTGTGTTGCAAACTGCTCACCAACCTCACTAAGGGGCATCGACATGACGATCGTGGCCCTGTCAGCTCAAATCTGGTTTTGGGGTCAAATGTGAGAAAAAACGACTTCCAGTTGCCGAAGCTCCGGTTTCTCTGAAGTTTGCGCTCAGAGCTGGCCTAGGTAGGCTGGTACCCACTGAGCGGTTTGACGCAGGGCTGGCAGCAGGGCCTCTCTGCAGCTGCTTCCCGCTCTGCACAGCTCACCGGCCTGCCTGTGTCCGTGTGGGGGAGGGTGGGGGCTCTCGGGGACCCAGACCCGGGCTGCACAGTGACTGGATACGAGCCAGCTGCCGCCGGCCCACCTGCCTTCCGCTCAGCTCTTTCTCGCTTTACAGGGAGAATATTTGCTCCGCTCCTGTCTGACTCTTTCTGCGAGGACAGGCACCAGGCACCCTGCTTCCCGCCAGGGCCTCTCAATGCCTGACTGCCCCGGTTTACCTGGAGGGCAGAGCGGCCCGGGCCCGGACAGAGGGCCCCTCGCTATTGTTCTCAGGGTCACAGCCAGCAGCTCGGGGCGGCCAGCCGGGGTGGGGACGGGCGTTCGCTGGGAGGTCCTTCATCGTAATGTGGGGGCTCAGCGGCCTTTTCTTCCACTGCAATTTCCTTACCTGAACTCTGACCTTTCCAGCTTCACTCTCCGGAGAGTTAAGGACCCTCATCCAGGAGGCAAAGGAAATGAAGTGGCCCTTCGTGCCCGAAAAGTGGCAGTACAGACAAGCCCTGCGCCCCGAGGGCAAAACAAACCTCCAGGACGTGATCGGCTCCTCGATGCAGCAGCTGCTGGTAGGAGAGCTGCCCACCTGCCCGCACCCCGGGGCGCCCGGCTGGAGCGTCTCTCAGATTAGGTTTCCCAGCGGCCCCGCCGTCCGGGCAGCGGCCACGCCGGAGTCTGGAGCCGCCTGGGAGGCGCGGAGGGCGCCGGGGGACGGCCTGTCTCCCCGGGACTAACCGCGACGTGCTCTCTGCACCAGCCTGGTGACATTTGCGGCTTAAAATGTCACTTTCCAGAAGTCGGGGGGTGTCTTAAAAGAATCCACTCACCGCTCTCTGTCCTGTCCAAACTTCTGAGCTCCGGGCTGCTCCTCCTGGGCCCCAGAGCCGTCCCCCCGGCGCTTCCCGACGGGCCGGGCAGCGGGCGGCACGTCCAGGCCTCGGGCAGCTGCTTCCTCGTCAGCAGGAGCCGGCCGGCCCCTCCCCGGGCGGCAGAGGGCCTGGAGACCAGCGAGGAGCCGGCGCGCTGGGCCCGGCGCGGGGTCCCGCGAGGGCGCCCGTCTGTGGGCGGCACCGCCTCTCCCCGCGTTCCCTCAGCAGTGCCAGGGAGCCGCTGCGGTGCAGCTCTCCAGCGTGGAAGCGTGTGTCTCGGGGGCTGAGGGTCAGAACAAAGACGGCGCCCCAAAGTGTCCGCTTTGCTGGCTCTGCAGACTTGTGTTTGGGGCGCGCCCTAAAATCCATGTGTAGACACTGTGCCTGTCCAGGTGAAGTTCTCGGGGAGACCCTGGAGTCTGCAGGGACACAGCGGCACCTCAAGGACTTCATAGTGGTAGTGACACTTCCCTCTCTCTGACCCCCCAAAAAACGAACGAAAGAAGACCTGGGATTACAGGCAAAAGGAAATGAACGCTTGGGAAGAAAGCCATATTTGAGTGGGGGAATTACCTCAGTGGTTCTGGCATCTGCCTTGCAAGGCAAGGTCCCAAGTTCAATCCTCGCCATATACATAAAAAAGCCATACTGAGCCAGAGGTCTTCAGCTGGTTGGTATTTCAGAGAAATAGAGTGTGGTGGTGCATGCTTATGACCTGGGAGGCTGAGGCAGGAGGATTGTGAGCTCAAGGTCTCAGTCTGGCCCTGTCTCAGAAGAAAAACAAGCAAACAGTAAAATCCCAATGAAAAACGAAACACAAGGGAAACGGAACCAAGTCCTAACTGCAGCGTGCGTGTCACTGTTGAGTTTAACAATCCCGGCAGTACCACGGCGAGGCTCTCCCGTGACAGGCGGAGACGGAGGAGCAAAGGTGCCGACGGTGGTGCCATCTGAGTCCCGCGGGGCCAGCATGGCTTGGCGCGTGCGCGTGCATGTGCCCGTGGAGCTGAGCGCGCAGTGCTCCTGGTGTGGGGCTAATGTCTGAGATGGGGGGACGGACGGGATGGCCGTGTGGGAGACCCTCCTGCCAGCAGTCAGGGCACCTGCAGGGGGCAGCGCTGGCCCCGCCGCCTGTGCGCATGGCAGCTCCAGGAGGCCGGGCCGTGTGCGGGGCCCACGGAGGCCCCGGAGGCCGGCAGCGGGAATCAGACGGTTCCAAACCCAGGTCTCGCCACACGGGGAGGCATCGCGCCAGAGCTCAGCGTAGAAACAGGCGCAGGGACCGGCACACCGGGGCCTCAGGGACCCCGAGCTCACTCCCTGTTCTCCCCAGTGAGCGGTGAATCATCAGCCCCCGTCCTGGGCCCCCCGCGGCAGCCCCAGCACGGACTTCTGACCCACTCGGCTTTGGAAGCAGCGCCCAGCTCCTGGCCCATCTGCCCGCCGCGCTCCCTGCATTCAATGCCTTGGTTCGCTGACGTACCCCGGCAGAGTCTAGACGTTTTCTTTCTTGCCCCAGTGCGATTCGGCTTCCTCTGAGGGTTTACGGGGCCGGACAGTTCGCACTGGGAGAGTCTGCTCTGCATCAGGAAAGAGCTAGAGGCCCCTGAGTTTGTCTTTTCCGTTCTTATGTTTTCTTGCAGCCTGTGCATTGTTCCGTGACCTCTTAAACCTGAAAGCAAATCTTTCTCATCACAAGTTTACTGTCCGTTTTCTCCATGAGGACCGTGCTTAGAGTACTTGTGCACCGTTATGCCACAGCTAACGCGCCGTGAACGAAAACCACTTAAGAAAAACCAAGTCTCCCCTGAACCCTGAGCCGCAATGTTGCTCGTGCTGCTCCCTCCGAGAGGCCGGGGTCTTGCCCTGCCCTTCGCCGACACCGCTGCCCGCCCTCCCCGCCTTTCTCCTCTGCTGTGTGGCCACAGACAGGAATTTATGGCAGGGCCCAACCTCCTTTACACTGCACACAAAGCTGGCTGACGTGAGAGAGTTTGTCCCGCTCTCCCAGAAAAACACCTGCAGGCCGCTCCCCGAGGAAGCCCTGGAGATGGGAGATTAATGTGGCCGTAATAGCCGGGCAGCGTTCTGGGCATTATGCCCTCACCCTAGGTGGATGAGTCTCTTCCGAGATGATACCAATTATTTATTGCTGAAACATCTGTTGATAACTGCAGCTGCCCTTGTGAAACAAAGCGTATCGCGGGGTCACAGGCGATAGGGACCTAAAATCCTACCTCATGCTAGTTTGGGCCTATTCAGCAGCCCCCTGGGGTTCCTGGGCTACCATCATCTTTGTCTCTCACCGCACCCTGCAAAATACTTTGTAAACACTGCACTGCCCGCTCCGCAGGCTTTGAAGTATTATTTCATCTTCATCGGTAATTTATATTCCAGTGCCATTGTGCTGTGGGAAAAAGAGGGGGACCGTTTTTGTTTGCCATTTAATTGTATATCGCCTGACACTTTGACCTGTATTATTAGTATTAGTCCCCAAAAGGATTTTCTCCCTCTCTTATTCAAAAATAAAATTTCAAGGGAAAGCAAGTGCTTTTTTTCAGCTCTTTTCACGCAAAACAATGTTTACACTCTGAGAGAGAGATGAAAAGCCAGGGCAACTTTTTTCCACGGCTGGGAGGTGTCTCGCTGGTCGAGGGGAGCGCTGAGCCGCTGGAAATATCATTCAGCAGCGGCTTTGATGGTCTCTGAGAACGGGCTGGAGCAGGTTTTGTGCCGGCGGCCGCCGGGCCAGGCTGCGGGCGGACGGGCAGCGGCCTGGCCTCCCTCCGGCCCAGGCGGGGCCGGTCCAGACCTGCTCTGCTCCGTAGCCTTCGCTCCTCCGAAGGGCGTTCGCGCGCAGCCAGAGGCCATGCGGAGGTGAAGGCCGAGGAGCGCTGGGCCGGGTGTGTCGGGCACACGGAGCAGCTGTCTGAAGCCCTGCGTGAGCGGGCACGGCTGCCCCCCAGCTCTCCACACGTCGCCCTGAGGACGAGGGACTACAGCTCACTTGTGTGGCTTGGCTCCATGGGCAGTCTGGGGAGACAGAAGCAGGCTCTGAATGAGGATTTTTTAATTGATCTTATTGGTATATTTTATACATACAATCGCATTCAACACTGAGAATTTGTACCTGTACATGACCCATCTTGACTGTCATCTTCCCCTTTCCTCTGCCCTCCTGCCAACCCCACCCCTACATATATAAGCTTTGTTCCCTTTTTTCACCATCAGTTTTTTTCTTTCCCTTCTTTACTTCCATCTACCCACCCTTCCCTTTCCTTTCGAACATTTTCTCCCCATTTCATTGATACCCATCATACATTTCGGGATTCATTTACAACTTCAGTTTCTCATACTAAAGAAAAGATGCAGTATTTACATATCTGTGTCCTGTTTATTTCACTTATGGGTATGTCCTCAAGGTACATCCATTTGAGTGTAAATGAATCAAATTTATCATTCTTTATAGCTGAGTAATACTCAATTTTATTCTTTTTTAAAAAAACCACAGTTCTGGGGCCAGAGATTTAGCTCGGGGGTTCCAGCAGCCGCCTAGCAAACTCAAGGACCCTGGTTCCATCCCCAGTAACCTCATACAATACAGGGCATGGTGATTCACACCAGCAAGCAGTACCACACACCACAGTGCCGGGCGTGGTGGCTCCCGCCTGTCATCCCAGCACTCGGGAGGCAGAGGCAGGAGGATTGCTGAGTTCGAGGCTCGCCTGGGCTACATAGTGAGTTCAGCGCCAGCCTGAACTACAGAGCAAGACCCTGTCAAAAAGGAAAATAATCACAGTTCCTTTATCCAGTCCCCCATTATGGCATTTAGGCTGTTTCCATTATTTAGTTATTACAAATTGTGCTGCTCTAAACATGGGCGCCCGTAGATCACTGTGATGTGATCCTTTGAATTTTTTATGTATGTACCTAGCAGGGGAGGAATTTTTTTGTTTTATTTTGAGACAGGGTCTTGCTTTGAAGTTCAGCCTGGCCCTGAGCTCACTGTGTAGCCCAGGCAAGCCTCGAACTCAGCAATTCTCCTGCCTCTGCCTCCTGAGTGCTGGGATTACGGGCCTGAGCCACCATGCCCAGCACTGTGGGCACTGTGGTATGTGGTACTAATTGTTGGTTGGCATGAGTCACCACACGGTATTGTTTTATGTGGTTACCGGGAATCGAACCAGGGACCTTGGGCTTGCTAGGCAGGCACCGGAACCACTGAGTTAAATCTCAGGCCTAGGAGAGGATATTTTTATCATTTTGTTTTCTACTTCTGAAAAAGGGTAGTCTGATCACCTTTATGTGGCAAATAGTCTTAAAAAGAACTGTGCTATCTAGGAACAATTTGTAGAGAGACTTGAAAAAATTAAATGTTTATTTTCTTCTGCCATCTTAGATGAATACAGAACTCTATAGAAGAGTCTAATTTAAGTTTAGCTTGCAAATAGCCTTCTTGTAAGCTATCTCTTCAGGCACCCTGGGTTCCTTTAAATTGATTTCTAATTTTTCAATTAAATATATTAAAGGGGCTGGGCATGCTGGAACATACTTATAATCTCAGCACTTTGGGAGGCTGAGACAGGAGGACTGGAAGGTCAAGCCCAGCTTGGGCAACTCCATGAGACCTTGTTTCAGAGTGAAGGTCAGAGGTTCCACAATCCCCAGTCACATAAACACTCAAACACACACAGACACACACACACAGACACACTAAAGATACAAGAATCAGAAAATAAATACAACAGCATCACTGCAAGATTGTAGAACATGTTTTTAAATGTCTAATTTCAGCAATGGGGAGCTCAGAGGGTACGGAAGTATCTCCAGCAAGAGAAACTGAAATATGACCCTATTGGAAAAGGAAAGATCAGGGCGGGCAAGAAGACGGCCGGCGGGCGGGGACTGGCAGGAGGCCGAGTGCCCGCCGCGGGGCTCCTGGCGGGAAGGGCTCCGGCTTCCGTGCAGACTCACTCACGAGGCCAGGCTGCCGGTCAGGTTCTGCCCACGACCGCCTTTCTCAAGCAGGTCTTCCGTCTTCTCCGTGGGGCTTTTGGCCCTGAAGCTGTCTTCATCGTGTAAAGAGGGTGCGAGCCGCGTGTCCCCCTCGGCCAAGCAGCCACTTCCCAGGAAGTCACCGAGCTGGGCGAGGCGTGCCCGGGAGCGCGTCCCGGAGCGGGCACGGGCAGCCTTGCGGGAAGCTGCTTCCCGACTGCTCTTCCCGTTTGCTGCCTGACAGGCGACGGCCGCAGGCCCGGCTCGCCCGGGTCCCGCTCCCGGTGCCCGCCTGCCTCCGGCTGCCCGGGGCAGAGCCGCCTAGAGAGAGAGCCCTGCGGGGCTGCTGCGCGGGGTGGCCGCGGGGCGGGGGCCTCACCCTGTGCCGTTCTGTGGCGGGAAGCGGCAGGGCAGGGCCGCCCGGAGAGAAAGGGGCCGGGCTGGCTTTTCTGACGGAGGAAGATCGTAACAAATTTCTCCCACGACACTAACCCGTCTCAGGGGACGAAGTCCCCAGGAACTAATCGCTGCTGGCCGGACACCACGGATGTAGAAATTAAGTTTGCCAAGTGTCCAAGCAGCAGCATCTCTGCCTGGGCATCTGCCATGTCCACACGGCTCCGAGGCCGCTGCCTGCGCCGCTGCGGCTCTGCGGGCCCACGCTGCAGCCCTCCCCAGGCTCCGGGCTCAGGCAGGCCGAGC
This sequence comes from Thryonomys swinderianus, assembly GCA_004025085.1. Lineage (NCBI taxonomy): Eukaryota > Metazoa > Chordata > Mammalia > Rodentia > Thryonomyidae > Thryonomys > Thryonomys swinderianus. The sequence goes on along the minus strand of PVIC010053100.1, from coordinate 1,761 downwards.
AGCCCGGGGCGGCGAGGCGCAGCGGGCAGGGCGCCCGCCTCTCCGCCGCCTGCAGTTCGCGGGCGCGCAGGCGGAACGGAAAGAGGGGCCGCACCTGTGGCCCGAAGCGGGTCGGTGCGCGCGAGTGGGTCACACCTCCCGAGGACACGAGCCGCGGGTGTGTCCGAGGCAGACTCCGCCCACGAGCAAAGCGGCCCCACCCCCACAGGGCCGCTGGGCCTCTTCCTCCGATCGCATCTGTCCTATCTGCTCTATAAATTCAGGGAACAGGGGAAACCGCAACTAATTTTTTTTTTTTTTTTTTTTGAGACAGGGTCTCGCTTTGTAGTTCAGGCTGGCCCTGAGCTCACTATGGAGCCCAGGCAAGCCTCGAACTCAGCAATCCTCCTGCCTCTGCCTCCTGAGTGCTGGGATGACAGTCGTGAACCACCACGCCCGGCATGCAACTAAATTTTTAAAAACCAAATTTTTAAAAAGTAGAGTTCTCACAGAAGCACCTAACACAAATCCTGAGTGGGAAAGTCTGCTAAACAAATCTGGATGGCCGTTCTCATTAAAATGATGGCATTATCCGTTTTTTGTACTTTGAGTCTTCGTAATAAACAAATTTTATAATAAATGGAGAGAGTTAAGCAGTTGTCCTTGAATCCAGATAGGATCAAGTGTTTAAAGATATAGGGCTGGGATTTAGCTCAAGTGGTACCACGCCTACCTTGGAAGTACAAGGGCCCACAAAAAAGTATGCTACTGCAAAAAAGTGAATAATTTTTTTTTTTTTGAGTCAGGGTCTCGCTTTGTAGTTCAGGCTGGTCCTGAGCTCACTATGTAGCCCAGGCAAGCCTCGAACTCAGCAATCCTCCTGTCTCTGCCTCCCGAGCGCTGGGATGACAGGCGTGAGCCACCACGCCCGGCACTGTGGTGTGCGGTATTGATTGCTGGTGGGAGTGAATTACCACGCCTGGTACTGTTGTATGTGGTCACCGGGGATCGAACTCAGGACCTTGCACTTGCTAGGCAGGTGCTAGAACCACTGAGCTAAATCTCCATCCCTCCAAATTTTTTAATTAAAAAAATATAAACTTCTCCAAGAGTAAGTACAAATCTGAAGCTGCATTATCCTAACAGCGGAGAGGATTGGGTCACTGAGTGTCTCGGGCAATGTATTTTCCACCAGAGAAAGTCAAGGTTGTAGAGGCGGCTTTCCCCCTTCTGCACCGCCCACTTCTCCCTTGGCGGCGCGCTGTGAGCCGCGCTGTGTCCTCTGACCACGTGCACCTGGGCGCGCACCCGCAGGGCAGAGTTGGTACTGAGCCCGAGTCATTCCTCTGTCCAAGGCAGGAGGGGAATCAGAGATCCTCTGTTTCTAGCCGGTCAGCTGGGCAGGGAAACTGAGGCTCGGGGAGTAAGAGGCGGCTCCTGTTGTGAAGGCAGGAGTGGCGCGGCCCGACCCCGAGGTTTCCTGGCTGGACACTCGGTGCCCTGCCCCGGATCCGCAGGAGCCGCCACCGCGTACACTGCTTCCCGTGTCACGTCTCCGCTCCGCCCAGGATCTGCCCCTCTGTCCCTTCTCTGACATAACTTGAATTTTAATTCAGGTTAGAATTCCTTAAAATAGAAACTTTAAAATTTGTGATCATCCCCATTTACAACTTTGATTTCTCCTAGAGAGTCTGATCGTTCTTGTTTTGAAAAGATGTCTGGTAAATAAATGGCTCCGATTCCTCAGAGATAAATTTCCTTTGAATAAGTCACATTCGGTGC
>PVIC010053099.1:0-11961 GCA_004025085.1 Thryonomys swinderianus | reverse complement strand
TACACTGTTGGTGGGATTGCAGACTTGTGCAACCATTGTGGAGATCTGTGTGGAGATTTCTCAGAAAACTAGGACTACAGGTCCCATTTGACCCTGCTATACCCCTGCTAGGAATATACCCAAAAGAATTTAAAAACTCACATTGGAAAGACAGATGTACACCCTTGTTCATAGCAGCTCAGTTCGTGATAGCTCAATCATGAAAGTATCTTATTTTCCCGTCTATTCTGAAAGATAGTTTTGCAGGATACAACAGTCTAGGTTGGAGGTTGTTTTCCTGTAATGCTTGAAAGACTTCTCTCCAGGCTCTCCTTGTGTTGAGTGTTTGTGTTGAAAAGTCTGCTGTGATCCTAATGGGCTTCCCTTTGAAGGTGATTTTCTTCCTTTCTCTCACTGCTTTCAGTATTTCATTCTTTTGTTGTGCATCTGGAAAGTTGATAATTATATGTCTGGGTGTAGATATTTTTATGTCACGGCATTTTGGAGTCCAATAGGCCTCGTTTATCTGTATGTCTATTTCTTTTCCTGTGAAATTTTCTGTTGTTATCTCTGACAATGGCTTTTTTATGTCTTTTACATTGTCTCCTGCTTCCTCAGGGACTCCAGTCAGTCTTATATTATTTTTCTTTGAGTCATCTAGAAGCTGTTGAATTGATTTCTCATGGTCATTTGCTCTTTTCCATAGATTACACCTTTCCTGCTCGCTGGCTGCTATGTTGTCCTCTCGGTCTGAGATTCAGTTCTCTGCTTCATTCATCCTACTTCGCAAGCTTTCATTCTCCATCATTCCCTGGAGCTCTGCTTGAAGCTGTTTAAAAGGTTCAGTTGCTTCTGCTGTCTTGGATTCTATCATCTCGCTGATCTCGTCTTTAATGATGTCTTTCACTGTAGACAGTATTCCTGTTTGGATCTCAGAGATGAGTTCTGCTTTCCATTTTACTAGATCTGCTTTAGTTACCATCTCCAAGAGTCCTGGTGTTTGAGTTTCAGTTTGCCCTATTTCTCTTTTCTCTGAATTTCCCTGTAGTGGTGATCTTTGTATCTGGTTTTTGGTATATTTTCTCTTTTCTACTCTTTCATTTTTGCTAATGCTATTCTTTGCCTAATGACAGGACAATGTTTGTTGCCGGTCTCTTTCTTTCTATTATCTGGGGCTCTTTGAATGTGGCACCTTCCTGGGGTGTCCTCCTTGAATCTTTAATGACTCTTGAAAGTTCTCAGTTCTGACACATCACAGGAGGTATCTGAGCAGAGCAGTCATATCATGTTTGTTACCATAATAAATCAATACCAATATCAGTATTTAACACAGTAAGTAAAATGAAAAGTTTTGTTAAATCCTATTCTGGAGACTTTGAGCTTATGAGTTACCTCTATGTCCCTATGCCCAAATTTAGAATTAATCAGCAATGTGTATACGACATGTAGATCATAAATGCACCCACTGAACCCTTTGGCAATAAGAGGTCACTGGGGAATCAGGGAGGTAGGGAGACAGAAGGAGCATGAAATAGGATTAGCAGGTTTATGAAGATCACCTATACTCTAGAACCTCATATATGCCAGCGGGTAATAGAGGATAAAAAGGGCATATATAAAACAGTACCAACTGTATGCTGTGAGACCATTGGAGACTTTGTACACGTTCTTATAGTAGTATAGGAGAAGAAATAGGGCAGCCTAAGAGTCTTTTACCTCTGGGTATTGCTTCAGACAAGAAGATAGGAGAGGGTGTGGGGTCAAGAGGTAAGTAGAGGGATCTAGGAGTAGATGGCAAAATAGAAGGTAGATTTCGCCCCCCCCCCTTTTTATCTTGCCTGGTCTCTCAGCGTGGCTGCAGTGTGGAGGGATGCAGGAAATGGCCCCACCTTCTTTTGGACCTGGGTCCTCACAACGCAGCTCCGGGATGGGACTGGGGCCAGGTGGGGAGCCTCAATCCTCCATGGTGGGGATGGCGCCCAGGGTCCGTACCTGACTCCTCACTGCATGGCTCCTGGGTGGAGTGGGCTGGTGGGCAGGCCTCAGTCCGCCTCCACCACTGCTGCCACCAGGGACGGAATGGCGCCCAGAGCAGCCGAGTTGCCTGTGCCGCTTGGAGTGGAGCGGGCTGGTGCGCAGGCCTCAATCCGCCTCCACCGCTGCCGCCTCCAGGGACGGAATCTATTTTATTAGTTCATTTTTGTACTCACTTTTCATGTATACATGTTTTCATACTGATTTCCTCAACTCCAGTACTTCGGAGTTCCTTCCAACCTTGGCCTTTCGCTCCCCTGAGATTTTCCACTTCAAAAATGATGAACACAGGGCTGGGGGGTTAGCTCAGTGGTCCCGGCGCCTGCCTCACAAGCGCAAGGTCCTGAGTTCAATCCCGGTAACCACATACAATGCCCACCAGCAATCAACACCGCATACCACAGTGCCGGACGTGGTGGCTCACGCCTGTAATCCCAGCACTCGGAAGGCAGAGACAGGAAGATTGCTGAGTTCGCGGCAGCTTGCTTGGGCACCATAGTGAGTTCAGGGGCCAGACTGAACTACAAAGTGAGACCCTGTCTCAAAAGCAAAAAAAAAAAAAAAAAAAAGGATGAACACAATACTCCCCATCCACTTTCTTACCTGTTCATGTGCAGTGTAAACATAATTCTGCTTTAGAAATGCTAAACCATGCCCACCCCATGAGAAACAAATTTACTGGCTAGAATACAGGGTTTATATTTCATTCTTCTGGTCTTGTCCTTACAGATTTCAGTCAAAGATTAGTTTCTTAAATTATTTAAGTGAGCTCTTTGAAAGAGCTCTCAAGCTCTGTATTATAGTTATATTGTTTCTCTCTCACAGATTCATTCACCACTCAGCATTCTATTCTGGGATCTCTGACAACCTAGTTGACTTTTTTCACCCTATATAAATTAAAGATCAGTATGTGGTGTCCAGTTCTATAGACCTTAAAGAATGAATTTATAGGCCAGAGATTTAGCTGTGGCTCCAGCACCTGCCTAGCAAGTGCAAGGTCTCTGGTTCAATCCCAGTAACCACATACAATGATATGATATTGGGCATGGTGACTCATGCCCACCAGCAATCAGTACCACACCCCACAATGCTGGGTGTGGTGGCTCATGCCTGTAATCCCAGCACTGGGGAGGCAGAAGCAGGAGGATTGCTGAGTCCAAGGCTAGCCTGGATTACATAGTGAGCTCAGAGTCAGCCTCAAAAAAAAAAAAAAAAAAGAATTTATACACACACCATCCCAAATAGCATGTGGACTAATCCTATCGCCCCAAATTTTTCATGTGTGTCCCCCTTTGTTGTCAGCTATTCTCCAACTCCATTTGTCCGTGACAACCATGGACTTGTTTCCTGTCTGTAGTTACCTCTTCTCTAGACTACCATATAAATGAAATGATACAATATATAGGTTTTGATATCTAGCTTCTTGCATTTAGCAAAATGCATTTTAAAATCCATCACACTGTGTAAATCAATGTGCTACTCTTTTTTTATTGCTGAATAGCATACCATGGAATGGATGTACCACATACCATGGAATGGATGTACCATACATGGAATGGATGTACATGAGGGAAATTTTTATTTCCCTCATGAAAGACATCTTCACTGCTCCCTGTAATTAGTGATTCCGAGTAAGGCTTCTATAAACATTTACAAGCACCTTTTCATAAGTTTTTAATTCACTTAGGAAATATCTAAGACTGATTGCAGGATCATACAGTAAATGTGTGTTTAACTTTGTAAGCAATTGTCAAACAGCTTTCTAAGACTGTTTAGAATATATCGACCACAGGTTGCAATGATTCTTAAACCATGTCTCCTATAAGAATAAATTGTACCACTCATAAAATGGCAGCCCTTGTTGGTAACTGGAGGACCCCAGGCCAGTTGCCCACAGCTAACATCATCTGGAGTAAAAGTGTATTGTTCACAAACAAAATTACCAAAAGTAAAGCAGTCTTCACTTCAGGGGTATTTGTAGCCAATGTACCTAATTTTCAACAGCAAATTTCAGAAGAAACATATGGCAGTTAATTATCAAGTACATTAAAAATTCTACACATGTAAATGAGGAACTTGTTTGTTCTATTTTAAAACAGTATGTCACTCAACTATAACTGCATGAAACTGTTAATTTTAAGAAAAATTGCATTATGTCTTGGCCGTACTAGTAAACTTCATCTTCTTTTCCGTTGACCTTTTGATTAGAAAATAGATTTTTTTTAAGAAAAGCTATTTGTGGAAATGTGAGACAAGCTGCTAGTTCTTCAAAAGAAGATTGTTTCCTTCATTTTTTTTTTTTTATAGTTCTAGGGACTTTAACAGAAAATTAGAAAAAAGAAGTTTAAGAGTAGGAAAAAATTTTTGAGACAAAGATAGCTTCTTCCAAAGAGAGATAGAAAGTGGACCAGAAAATGGGTTGCCCCAAAACAACATTTTAGTAACTGAAACTTGAAAGTTTATTTTCACATTCCTATTACCTGGTCATGATATCAAATGCAGTTTCTGAACAGTTGAAATAATTAAGAACCCTAATTCTCCTTCATTTATTAGAGGAAATATCTCCCACTTTTGACTTTCTCCTACCAAAAAAATAAAAAGCATAGTCCTGACCATCCTAGAGTTTGTTTGTGCCTGCAAGCATCTGTAGACTATAATTTTTAAAAATTTAATATGAACTTTACCCTGCATAGTATGATCCTTATTAATGGGTGTAACTGTCATTCTTTTCAAACAAGCTGTCTTCATTGTGGAACAACCTCAAAAACTGGAAGACATAATTTCTTTTCTGAATTCAAGATCCAGGAAAAATTTCAAACAACCTGTGCATGTTCACACAGAGTTCATCATTTTATCTCTATCTTGAAATAAATAATTTCTAACAATTTTTATTTTGCACCAAGACCCACAAATTATGTACCAGTAATATCAGGATCAACCAAGTCAGAGCGAAGGCACTCTGTAGGATTGTGTAACTGTTTTCCTTCCAAGTACATCTATTTCTCAGACCACAGCTTCCTGTATCAGCAAAGTGGGTTCTGTGAAGCCTACAGTTCTATAAATTCTTTGCTCCTGGTTTATCTGGAATAAGGATATGATGGAAGAAAGTGGGGCAGGGGTCCAGCCAAAAATCTTCTTGGCAGTTTTGATTTTCAGCAGATGCTCCAATGGTCCAGATTAACAAAAAGGCTTATCACTGAAGAGGCTCCATCTAATAATACTGTCTCTGTTTCCCAGTTAACTCTTTTTTTCTGTTCTTAGACTTGGAATCAGGGAGAATAAAGTATGATGTGTATTTGGCATTAGTACATATAGACACGGTTCTCACTTTTACCATTTACTAAATTTTTTATGTTGGACAAGTTATTTAAATACTTACTTTTTTATTTTTGTTTTATATATTCATGTGGTACAAATTGCTAAATATCCTTAAACAATTTTAAATGTTTAACCAACATGTAACAATTACCTAGTTATGAGGTACATGTGATATTTCAGTACTTATAGATACATTTTCTTATCACTAATTTGTGATTGGAGCCTTTGAGACAGAGCCTTTGAGTTCCAGAAGAGAGATGAATATAGGTTTCACTTATAAATCTTTACTTCTCCTTCCAAAGCAATTAACTATTTTTTAATTCACAACTGCTCCCTGGAATACTGAATAATATTGTTACTCCAGGAAAATCAACCTAAATGATCAGTGGCTTTACATGGAAAAAAAGTCATTTCATTTAATTGTCATCAGCAAACTACATAGCAAGATTCCAAATAAACATATTAAACTTTTTCAAAGTTTTATAATCAATTTTCAGTCCATAAATGTAATAAGTAATCTAGATGGTTTATCAAATTCTTCTGTCAAAACTTGTCTGACCACAAATCTTATGGATTGAAATTTTGACTTGGTAGTTTTATTTTTATGTGTCAGATTGTTGACTTTGCCTTTGAGAGGAAATTACATTAATCAGGAGATTGGTATGTTAGGGTGTGCAGTCTCTAAACTTCCTCCCACTTTTCCCAAAAAGTTTACTCAAAACAAGGGTAGAAAATTAGTTTGTCTTTTAAGATTCTAATCAAGTTTGTAAAGCCACAGAAGGTCATTTCAATTTCTTTTTCAAGTTTTTTTTTTCATTTTAATGAACCTCTATATTACTTTCCAGAATAATGACATCAATCTTGTTGTTTAGTAAACCTATATTCTCATTAAAATTGTCACTGAACTTTAAACTCACTGCTTTTGGAGTGATGTCATCTATCCACTTTATTTTACAATCCAGGAAACAGAGGCCGGATGATTTAAATGGTATGCTCAACTCTTACAGCATATTAATGGCAGTTTAGAGGCTAGAATTTATCTTCTTATTTCAGGCTAGCATTCATTCCTGTAAGAAGAGGAACCACTCTTAAGCTCATAATATTCTGTGTTCTTGCTTAACCTACCTTTTCACAGAAAGATAAATAGTGCATATTCCCCTACCTGTAGAAGGTGAAAAGCTGTCCTCAAAGTAGAGATTGGAGCAGTGGTTACTAGAGTCTGGCAAAGAAGTGGGGAGGTAGATATGGAAAAAAAAGATAGATAATGGCTACAGAGATGCAGCTGAGTAGAAGCAACTTCTGATGTTCTACAGCACAATAGAATAACTATGGCTGACAACCATTGGTAGAATATTTCAAAATAGCTACTAGATATCAACTTGAGTAGATAAATATGCCAATTACCTGTATCTGATCACCACATGTTATATACATGTATTGAAATGTCACATTGATCTCTGAAACTTATAATTATTATGTAGCAACAAAAATACAGATATATTTACAGAAATACTGCCTCTTCAGCCAGCCATATGTACTGGTGCATACCTGTGATCTCAGCATCCCAGCATCCTAGGACCCTGAAGCAGATAGCAAGTTCAAGCCCAGCCTGGGTAACTTAGCAACTAGGTGGGAGTTGGTCCAGAATAAAAAGTAAAGTGCCTAGAGATGTAGGTCAGTGTAAAGGGAATGGTTCCCATCCCCAGTGTGGGGAAAAAAATAAAACTCTTTCCTATTAACCTTCATCAGAATCCACTTACCATGTCAGAGAATAGATTCAAATATCAATTAAAATTATAGACATAAAATTTTTATGACTCTGTAGATGGTTGTTCAATGTGTAAATAGCAGGGAAATAATAGTTTTGAAGTGTGAAAATTCCCTACATATATGCAACACTTACAGGACACACCACATGTTTAAATACCAACAGAGTACAAGGCCAGGGGTGGGAGTAATGTATGAGCTGTCAACCACAAGAAACAATATATAGCAAAGTAGTTTCCAAAAGACTGCACTAAGTTGGGAAAATCTTAAATGTTTTCTTCACATCTTCCCCTTTTATTATCAATGGCTTAGATATGTACCCATTCAAGAACATATTTTTCTTTCCAAAATCAATAGTCATGGATTAGTCTCAAGATCTCCCTGAAATTCCTAGAATCAATGCTTATGGCAGAGGGTGCAAAACAAAGCCCAAGGGAACCCATCCAAATGTTTAAAATGCTAGCCACTTGGGGCAGAGTTTTTTTTAAAATCTTGTCATTACCATGATAACATGCTCCATGCCAGTTCAACATCCAACCCGTCTCACTATCCATAGGACTTATAGTGTAGCATCAAATAGAAACTCGCTGAAAAGTCACCTTCTTGGGCTCTATTTAGGCATGTCGGTTGCAAAATAGAGTAAAATCTGGAGCAGAACCCAGAAGTCAGTGTTCTCAAGGAGGCCCACCCCTTAGAGTGACTAACACTCACTTGGTCTTATTCAGTGAACTTCAGTTACTCTAGCTCTAAAGTTCATTGGTGGAGCCTATGTGTCTCCTCCTTCATCACCCTAGGCAACAAGAGAGAGCATAACAGGGCGATAACTAGGATCTAACAAGACTAAGAGAAACTAAAGGCATTGCTGTAAGGAATTCAGTAAGGGCCAAAAAGGAGTTGAGCATGTCAGGGAGAAAAATCTCGCATTAATAAAAATTCAACTGAATTGAGACAATTAAACCAATGTACAAAAATTTTGCAGTTATGAAGACATAATTAGTGAAAAACAAGATAAAGATAAGTCCAGTAGAATTGTATTTGTATCATGTCAATTCAGTAAAATGTCCCAGGATTCTTGTCCCCATGTAGGACCAGGAGAATAAGAAGCACAAAACATATGCACAGCAGGAAGGGAGCTGCTGTCCTCTCTGTGCTCTGGGTAGGTCAGTGTAGGCCTCCAGACACTGTGGCAGCTCATGCAAATCACTCATACTGTTCTGCTCACCTGGTAGCATGGGCAGCGACCAAGTGTACAGCTCCTCCACTTCCCACTACCCATATGTTCCTGCTTCTCCAAGACCTGGGCCAGGTGCACGTTTAGCTCTGTGCCAAAGGCTGACAGCTTCTCTGGCAGACCATCTCCATCTATCAAGCCACAGACCTTAGTGTCAGGGAAAGGTGGCTTCATGTCAGTCTGTCTTCCGGACCAGTTTGTGTTTTCTTTCTTTCCTAGCTGCCTGGCCTGCAAGAACAGGGCCAGCAATAGCCTCATACAAAGGTGCAGTCTAAAAAATAAACTTATAGTACATATGTGCACACTGGTTTTTACATCATAAGGAATGTACATGTGCTGCTGTACATGTAAAATGCTCTGATCAAATCCTGACTGGTATAGATATTTTGGTGCCTGAAAATGAGATGTTACTGTGACAGAAACTAGGAATGTAAGGGACTGATTAGGTGTAAGGTAATAGCCAGAGCAAGAAGGATCGTGAAATGAACGTTAGTGACAGCCTAGGGACTTTAAAGAAACTGCTAACAAAGTTCTTGGTTGTGCTTCAAAGAAACTTTCAATGAGCATTTGAAAGAAAATGAGTGAATGAATGACTAAACTATGCCCATCTAGCACTACAGTGCTAGTCAGTAATGAAAACAATTAGCTGTCAAGACAAAAAAAAAGGAATGGAGGAATCTCAAATACCCATAACTAAGTGAAAGAAGCCAATTTGAAAGGGCTATGTATCATATGCTGCCAACTATATAGAAGTCTGGAAAAAGCAAAACTATGAGGTATGGTCCAAAGTATGATGAATGCTTAAATAAGTTTTTAAGGTTTTTACTACAGTAAAAAAAAAAAAAAATTACGATTCAACCCCTTGCTTCAAACACACTTAACTCATCATTTTTGTCACTTTTTGAAGCAGTTATAGCAGTTCTCTTTCATTAGTGTCTTCAGCTGTACCATCATGGCTGCCTCTATGTCCTGAATTGATTCAAAATATTTCTGGCAATGTCTTTCAAATAAAAATATTATGTCTTCTGGGCCAGAGGGTTAGCTCAGTGGTTCCGGCGCCTGCCTCACAAGCACAAGGTCCTGAGTTCGATCCCGGTAACCACATACAATGCTGGGCGTGGAAATTCACGCCCACCACCAATCAGTACCACATACCACAGTGCCAGGCGTGGTGGTTCATGCCTGTAATCCCAGCACTCAGGAGGCAGAGACAGGAGGATTGCTGAGTTCGAGGCTTGCCTGGGCTACATAGTGAGATCAGGGCCAGCCTGAACTACAAAGCGAGACCCTGCCTCAAAAAAAAAAAAAATATGTCTTCATCTAACTTATTAACTGGACCTGGTATTGCACAACTTTTCAGTCTTTTCCAAAGTCAAAATAATCAACCATGGTATGTTGGCTCAGGAACTTAATTTGTTCCATGATTCTGGGGAACATGGCTACGGTCGTGTTCATCGCCCATTGTGGAGTTCACTAGCGGAAGTAAAATTTTTCCAGATGCTTTGTTTCCAAACGGAATTGCTTGGGAACAGAAGCATTCGTGAATGAAGGTGTTACTGTATTGGAATTGATTCAGAGGGTCAGGGCAGCCATGACTGAACAGTAAAAGATTTTCATGAAGGAGGACTTCCTGGACTGTTTCAAAAGGGTCAAAAAAAAAAAATGAAATAAAACAAGGGAAACAGTTTGTGTGGGGTTAATGGCAATGTAATCATTTTTACTGCAATGATTTCTTCTAATTTAAATATTCATTGTATCTTTATCATACTTCAATATATCAAACATACATGATTTTTATACATGTTCCAAAAAATCAGAAGGGGGTGACATAACAGAGAACAGTGGATATTTAGAACAGTAAAACACTGTGTAAAATGCTCTGTGCAGTGTATAATAAAAGACACATATCATTATGCATTTGGCCAGGCGTGGTGGCTCACGCCTGTAATCCCAGCACTCAGGAGGCAGAGGCAGGAGGATTGATGAGTTCAAAGCTTGCCTGGGCTACATAGTGAGCTCAGCGCTAGCCTGAACTACAAAGCGAGACCCTGTCTCAAAAAAAAAAAAAAAAAGCATTATGCATTTGTCCAACCCCACCAAGACTAAACCCAAAGCAATTTGTGTATGTCAGTGGATTACAACACATCCCTGGTGATCCACTGACTATACACATGCACTGTTGTAATCATTATGTGCTGAAAACGTGCCCTGATTTGGGGGAAAAAAAGGATATAAACTGATGAAAAACAAGTGGAACAAAATGCACCTCTCTGGTACTGGGAACTGGTGGTAGAGGAGGCTGTACATGTGTGGGGAATGGTAACATATGGGAACTCTACTTCCTGTTCAGTTTTACTGTGAAACTAAAACAGTTCTAAAAATAAAGGAAAGAAAATGAAATCAAGAGAATAAATATGTTACAAACTGAATAAAAGGGTTACCTTGTGACATCGTAGCAGAAAGTTTAGAAGTATTGTTTTTGTTTTTTATTTTTTTAAGTTAGAAGAAAGGTACCCTCTTTACTTTTTAATAATTGGAGTTTACTGAGTGCTTTTAATAATTGAGTTTATTTTAGGAATACATTATGATCACTGAAAATTTATACTAATATATATATATATATATATAGAGAGAGAGAGAGAGAGAATTTTATTTTTGTCAATTTCCCTGATCTCCCTTCAACCCCCCACTCCCCCCATAATTGTTTGTTTTTAACAGTAGCAAATTTTTATTAATGGTATGAAAAGAAATAGGCTCTGCAGAGTGAGTTAGGACCATGATTAGTTAAAGTTAAAGAAGGAAAATAAATGCACCCTACAGTGTGACAGAGGATTAGCTATTTGTGCAAGAAAGAAAGCATTGGTGAAAGCTCACTGTGGGCCATACTTTCACCCTGTCCTCGGGCTGAGATCAGGCCTAGGCCATCCTATTAAAACCTGCTCCATCGTAAGAAGTCCATGAGCAGGGCTTTGGGAACAGTCTGGTGTACTGTCCCAGGATTTTGTCATTAACAGGTCATGTCTACGTCCTCAGGCAGCTTTGACACACCCTAATCACCTATTTTATTAAATCCCCATAACTTTTTACAGGGTAGCAGTACTGTTGCTTTCAATAATGGGCTATGTAGAAAACATATTTAATGAGCTAGATGATCTGGTTAAGAATATTTCCAGGCAAGGAGCTAAAAGTGCCACTTATAGTAAAATGCAGGAGATGAGCTGAAGAAAAACACACTAAAATATAAAGAATCCCAGACTTACTGAGCTCAAAAATGAAACTGTTTCTTATTCTCAGCTCTTCCAAGATTCTCAAATTAAATAATTTCACAACGAAGACTAAATCCAGTGAATGACAAGAGCTTTGGTTAAAACCTTAGAAAGATCAGAGACAGTGTCTGAGGAAGCCATTCATTCAACAAAAAGCCTCAAAGTTCTCAAAACTGAGTCTCACAAATTCACTGCTTCAGACCAAAAAGCCCTTCTAATACTCCTAAAGATAACATTCTCAAAATGCAAATTAAGTCATGTCACATACTTGCATAAGTTCTCAATGTTGAGCATAATTGTGATATGTATATGTATTATACCAATAAGATTCAAATTTTTACAAATGACAGAACAGTCTGTAGGCCA
>PVIC010053098.1:0-11957 GCA_004025085.1 Thryonomys swinderianus | reverse complement strand
GCCCAGCATTGTATGTGGTCACCGGGGATTGAACTCAGGACCTTGCGCTTGTGAGGCAGAAGCCGGAACCACTGAGCTAACCCTCCGGCCCCTCACTAATGCTTTTTAATAATAAAACATTGGCACTGAATTAAATGCAGTAATTTACCTGAGAATACCTAGCTAGGAGTTAGGAGGTGGGCAAAATATTCTTTCCACTTTTTTTTTTTTTTTACTATACTTGTTTTTCTCAAGCTTTAGTCATTTTAAGATGCACTTGGAGAGTTTAATAAAATATAGATTCTAGAGCTCTACTTTCTGTAGAAAATGTGATTCAGTAGTTTGCGAAAAAGTATAAGTATTTGTTTAATAATCATCTCAGGTAAATATGATGTCAGAGAGGTAAAGATTCACTGTAATTGGACTTTTAATACGTCATACTGTCTTTTTTTGTTTTTGAGTCAGGGTCTTGCTTTGTAGTTCAGGCTAGCCCTGTACTCACTGTGTAGTCCAGGCCAGCCTTGAACTCACAGCAATCTCCTGCCTCTGCCTCCCAAGTGCTGGGATTACAGGCGTGAGCCACTGCATTCAGCATTGTGGGTAGGGATTGAACTCTGGACCTTGCGCTTGCCAGGCAGATGGCAGAACCACTGAGCTAAATCCCCTGCCTTCATGTGGTCTTTTGTGAGTTCTTAGTAGTGACTGGGGGTTGGAGCACAAGCTCTTCTGTATCCATTTTCTGAAGTTGGTAGCTTTGTTTGAAATAGTATTGTCCTCATTGTTGAGGTACTGACAGTAATAGTCTACTGTGTTTTATACCTCAGATCCACTAAATGCTCTGCTTTTCGTATTTGATCTTGTAATACCTTGGAATACCTCTGGATTTTCTCATGTGGGTATGACTAGTTTGTGACTCTCTTCTCCTATTTTTCTGAAGTTTTTCAGTGTTACATTTTTCTTTGATAGAAATTTATGCTTTAATAAAAAAATCACTTGTGTGTGTGTGTTTTGAGACAGGGTCTCGCTTTGTAATTCAGGCTGGCCCTCAGCTCACTGTGTAGCCCAGGCAAGCCTGGAACTCAGCAATCCTCCTGCCTCTGCCTCCCGAGTGCTGGGATGACAGGTGTGAGCCGCCACGCCCGGCACTGTGGTATGTGGTATTGATGGCTGGTGGGCGTGAGTCACCACGCCCAGCATTGTATATGGTTACCGGGATCGAATTCAGGATTTGCACTTGTGGGGCAGGCGCTGGAACCACTGAGCTAAATCTCCAGCCCCACTTGTGGTTTTTTAACATAAAATGCTTTTTCCCTCTTTGTTTTTTTTACCTTCTCATCTTTTCATATACTGCTTCTGTCTTCCCATTTTACTGTTTGCTTCTCAAATAAATGAGCTTCTGATTCTTAAGTCTTTAAGAAGGAATAATAAATAATTTGCTTCTCAGGTTTTAAGTAGTGTTTTTTTTTTTTTTTGTGGTACTATGGATTGAACTCTGGTCCTTGTGCATCCAAGGTTGGTGTGGTACCACTGACCACTGAGCTAAATCCCCAGCCCTTAAATAGTGTATGTTTTTGATACATAGTAAATATAGTACATGCATTTTGGTGGAATTGGTCCATATACAGACTGCATCTTGATACTTCTCCCATCTCCAGTTACCCCTTCCATTCTTTTTTTTTGACACAGGGTCTTGCTTTGTAGTTCAGGCTGGCCCTGAGCTCATTATGTAGCCCAGACAAGCCTCAAATCCATTCTTTTTTCAAAGAGCCAATTTTTTGCATCTTTGATCCTTTTTGTTTTTTTAAGTCTCACTTTCATTAATTTCTGTTCTGATGTTTATAGTTTTCTTCCTCTCTGTTGCTTTTCGATTTGGGTTGTTCTAATCTTTCTAGAACTGTGAGGTGCATCATTAGGTTAATTTATTTGGAATTGCTATGTTCTTACGTGTATATAGGTTTTGATATATTTTGCTTCCAATGTCATTTGATTCTAGGAACTTAAAATTTCTTCTGTGATCCCCTGATTATTCAGTAATGTATTACTTAATTTCCATGTGCTTGAGTAGTTTCTCTGGCTTCTTTTGCTGTTGATTTCTCCTTTCATTCTGTGATGACCTGATAACATGTAGGAATTAGTATAATTCTCTTGTATTTAAGCCTGCTTTATGGTCTTAAAATGGTCTGTTCTGGAACAAGTTCTTTGTGCTGTTGAGGAAAATGTATATTCTATTGTTGGTTGAAACACTGTCCATATCTGTTAAGTCTATTTGTTCAGTGGTCCATTTTTTCACCTTTAATGTTGCCTTGCTTTCTCATGTTTCTATTGTTTTTGCACCGTGGGTTAACGATCATTTAGAAGGTAGAGAAATTGTCACTATCACTGGTATGGAGATCTCTTTAGACTCTTGTCTCCCTGTGATGTGTCCTTGGGTTGGTTATATTTGGTTTATACTCTTCTTCAGTTTATTCTGTAATGCTTTTTTCATTTAAAAAAATAATCTTTTTTGGCATTTCTAGGGATTGAGCCAAGAGATTTTTAAAATTGAATTCTTTATTGGTATATTTTATATACAGCTCACAATCACACACAACATTGGGGAATTTGTACCAGTATATGACACAAATTCTCATTTTTACCCACTACCCACCCACAACTCCCCACCCTTTATATACATGTTCTTTCATTTTCTTTCCAAATCATATTTATTCTTTCCCTCATTATGTTCCCACACCAAATTCCCTTTGTATATTTCCTCTTTTACAAAAACTATCATACATTCTAGAATTCATTTATATCTACAGGTTCTCATACCAAAGAAAAGATATAGTATTTGCATACTGTGATCTATTTATTTCACTTATTAGTATGTCCTCCAGGTGTATCCATTTGCACATAAATGAATGAAACTTGTCATTCTTTATGGCAAAGTAATATTCCATTTTAGAAAAAAACTACATCTTCTTTATCTAGTCTCCATTTGTGTTGTTTCCAAGATTGGAGCCAGGAGACCCTTTTTTTTTTTTTTTTGAGACAGGGTCTCGCTTTGTAGTTCAGGCTGGTCCTGAGCTCAGTATGTAGCCCAGGCAAGCCTGGAACTCAGCAATCCTCCTGTCTCTGCCTCCTGAGTGCTGGGATTACAGGCGTGAGCCACCATGCCCAGCACTGTGGTATGTGATGTTGATTGCTGGTGGGCGTGAGTCCAGCATTGTATGTGGTTACTGGGATCAAACTCAGGACCTTGTGCTTGCGAGGCATGTGCCAGAACCATTGAGCTAAATCTCCGGGGAGCCAGGGGATTTTTAAACAGTAGGCTACAAACTTATTGTAACAAAGCCAGTGTGTTTTCATATACTGATAAGGAAGAATCAAAAAATAAAATTAAGAAAACAAAAGAGTCAGGAGTGTTGGTGTATGCCTGTAATCCCAGTGATAGAGAAGAATAGATATAACTCCTAAAATTGCTAGATAGCAATGAATTCTAGGAACAACAGAGATTAAGAGTAGGAATCTCAGCACTTGGGAGGCAGAGGCAGGAGGATCGCTGAGTTCAAGGCTTGCCTGGGCTACATTATGAGCTCAGGGACAGCCTGAACTACAAAGTGAGACCCTGCCTCAAAAAAAAAAAAAAAGGTAAAATTTATTGAAAGACAGTTTCTGTCCTAGAGAGACAGAGAGGCTAGGTGTGGTGGCTCATGCCTGTACTCCCAGCACTGGGAAGGCAGAGGCCGGAGGATTGCCATGAGACTGAGGCTAGCCTGGGCTACATAGTTCAGGACCAGTCTGAACTACAAAGTGAGATCCTGTCACAAAAACACTTTAAAAAAGAAAAAAAAAGAGATGGAGAGACAGAGGGAGACTGGAAAATGACTTGTTCCATGGACTGGAGATTTAGCTCAGTGGTTCCAGCGCCTGCCTTAGCAAGTACAAGGTCCCAGGTTTGATCCCCTGTAACCACATACAACAATACCAGGTGTGGTGACTCAGGTTTGCAATCCCAGCACTCTGGAAGCCAGAGCAGGAGGATTGCTGAGTCCAAGGTTTGCCTGGGCTACATAGTGAGCTCAGGGTCAGCCTGAACCACAAAGCGAGATCCTGTCTCAAAAAAAAAAAAAAAAAAAAAAAAAAAAGAATTACTCCTGGTCCCCCCACCCCCATTTTTTTTTTTCTCCTTCCTTTCAACTACTTCTGGGTTCTGATATCATTTTGTTTTGATTTCTTCTCTTGTCTGTTCTTGACAACAGCAAGTTTTAGCCAGGTGGATGGAATTTTAGCCATTCAAGCAGGATTGTTCTTCTTGGGAGAAAGTAAGTAATTGTATTAGAAGAACACAGTTGAGGTTATGATCATAGGTTATTAATGAAGAACAGAGGCCTGGGATTTAGCTCAGTGGTTCTGGCACCTGCCTCACAAGCACAAGGTCCTGAGTTTGATCCCCAGTACAAAATAAAACAAAACAAAGAAACAAAACAAAAAAGTGTGAAACTACTTCCATTATTTTTTTTGTCTATTTGTTTTTTAATGTTTTAAACCCCTAATGTTTAAACCATTTAATGTTAAAACCATTGTCATAGTAAGATCAAATCTTTAAAGTGTAACAGTATGTAGAGGAGTTGATTTAAATTCTTACATGTAGTTATACATACACTGTAAATGTATGTTTATGCTAGGCAGATACAATGTCTGACTTAGGTTGTTTCAACTTAATGATTTTTCAACTTTGAAGCTTAAATTTTGGTCTTTTTCCAGGGTAGAAATATGTAGTAAGATAGTGTTATGATGCTGTGCTGCTGCAGCAGCAAACTGTGATTTTAAGGGTAAACAGCTGACAACTCTATGATCTACTATGGCTGCTAAGCTATGATGTTCTGTAGGTGAGGTATGTTAAATGCCTTTTCAGTATGTTCATTTGTAATGAGGTTTTCAGGATGTGTAAAGCCTTTAAATCAAGGACCATATAGACTTACCTCCACAAATGGAACTTACCAATTGCAGTAGGCATCTAGGGTTGCAACAAATAGCTGGTTGTGTTTGCCTAGTACCAAAGAGTGGAATGGAAGTACAGCAGGTATAGGCTCAAACCTCCACACCAGTATTTTCTGCAGCTGTGCATGCTTTTGGACTCCTGCTCTTGCACCTCTGTAGGGCAGTGTGTATTAGGCAGCAGAGCCTCGACTCTGCCACCTTTATCCATGCCTGAAGCCTGAGGGAGTAGGCTTGACTTTGTAGAACATTTTAGCCTATCTGTATTACTTTAACCACTGGAAGAATGATAGATGACAAAGATGTGCCTTGAGATGTGTGATTTGGACAAATTCCAACTTGCTTCATTCTAATCAGGATGGGATAACTGAAAGGGAAGCTGAACCATACTATTCCTTTTGCCAGCAGTTATTTGATGTTGGTAACCGACAAAGTGCAAAAGCACTTTCAGAAGGTTATGAGATAAGAACATATTAGTCAGATGTGAAGGTACACCACTACAGAAATGGCATTATCCAATTGGCTTGATGTTTGATCTTCTTGTGTGTTCAGCTCTTCTGTAGAATATCACTGTACAATTTAAGAATTTTCCAGAAAAAGACTTTTTACATTGTCCATCTAAGAATGTAGTAGAAGCTCATTTTATGTCTCATATGAAAAAAGCTGATTTTTAAAGCATAAAAGCAAGATAATCAGTGAAATGCAGGAAAAAGATCACAAGCAGCTTTGGATGAAGCTACAAAATGACAGATTTGACCAGTTTTAGTCCATCAACCTGAAACTCACAGAATACCTTTCAGAAGAAAATGAATTTTGTCACATCCCTTTTATAATATATCAGATGATGGTCGAACAGCCTTTCTTTCAGAAGCTGTTTTGTCCTGTGACTACAGATGGACAGACATATCTACTAGAAGATCTCAGAAAAATTAATCCTTATGCAGTTACTCCTGAAGATTAGGGAAAAAAAAGGATCAAGTAATGATTTATGAAATTGAGCCAGTGTTGGAAATCTCTTCAGTGGCTGAGTGAAGATCTGAGCTACCTGAATAATTTTCTCATTAGTATCACTCCCTTACCAACAGATTAAAGGACTAACTCTTGGCCTGGATGGAATCACCTTGAAACATGATTTACCAGAGCATGGTGACCTTTGTTTCAACCTGACCAGAGAAACCTTGCTATTGCAAGCCAAGTAGGAAAGAGATCCCATGTCAGAAAAGGCTTTTTGGCTGCTCTTAACGTATATCACCACTGCTTTTCTCCGCTGCAGTCATTAAAGCTCAGCTATTATGGGAAAAACTAAACAGAACCACTGTGAATTGTAAAATATATTGAAGCTGAAAGCTTTGGTTTAAAAAGAAGATGGAAATATGTTATTTAGTTTGTATTTCTGATTAACAAGTAAACAGGGGTATTTCCTAAGGAAATCATGTTGACCTTTAGCTTAAAAGAGTGGAAACAGTGGCTTAATTTTCAAGGGTATGAGATGTGAGAAAATAAAAGAAAAATTTTGTTATCAATAAGTAAGTAATTTTTTGAAGATTAAGTTTTAGTAAACTTATCTTTCCTTAAAGAAAATTTCCTATATTTTCAGTCTATGTTTTGGAAAAGTATAGGGCATTCAAGTTTTATTTAAGAATAAAACAACATCAAACAGTAAACATTTTACTCACCTTGTATAGCTCATTTTTCTTTTTCTTTTTTAAAAATTAATTCTTTGGGCCGGGAGATTTAGCACAGTGGTATTGGCGCCTGCCTAGCAAGTGCAAGTTCCCTGGTTGGATTCCCAGTAACTATATACAACAATAGAGGGCATGGTGACTTGCGCCCACCAACAATCAGTACCACATGCCACAATGCCAGGCATGGTGGCTCACGTCTATAATCCTAGCACTCTGGAGGCAGAGGCAGGAGGATTGCTGAGTTCAAGGCTTGCCTGGGCTACATAGTGAGCTCAGGGCCAGCCTGAACTACAAAGGGAAACCTTGTCTCAAAAAAAAAAAAAGTTAATTCTTTATTGGCACATTTCCTATATACATTATGATCACATACAACATTGAAAGTTTGTAGTAGTGCATGACATGGCTTAGTTCTCAGTTTTCCATTCCCTTGCCCACCCTACATCCACCTGCCCACTATATACATAAGCTTTGTTTCCTTTTTTTAACCACTGAATTTTTTCCCCTTTACTTACCCCTACCCTCTTTTCCCTTTGAATATTTTTTATTTCACAATATCTTTCATACATGCTAGAATTCTGTTTACATCTTCAATTTCTCATACCAGTGAAAAGATACGGTATTTACATATCTGTGACCTGTTTACTTCACTTATGAGTATGTCCTCAAGGTACGTCCATTTGAGTACAAATGACTCAAATTTATCATTTTTTATGGTAGAGTAATATTCCATTTATAGAAAAAACCCACATCTTCTTTATCCAGTTTCCAGTCGATGGGCATTTGTTTGGGCTGTTTCCAAGATTTAGCTATCCCAAACTGAGCTGCTATAAACATGAGTGTATATATGTCACTGTGGTATGAATCTTTTAATTCTTTTGTGTGTATATCTAGTAGGGGAATAGCAGGGTCAAATAAGATCTCCAATCCTAGTTTTCTGAGGGATCTTAAGACTGATCTCCACAGTGGTTGCACCAGTCTACATTCCCACCAACAATAGAGAAGGGTTCCTTTCTCATTGCAGCACCGCCAGCGTTTGTTTTTAGTTGACTTTGTAATAGCAGTCATTCTTTCTGGTGTAAGAAGGGATTTCAGTGTTGTTTTCATCTGCATCTCTTGAATGATAAATGAGATTGAACATTTCTTCACGTGTTTCATGGCTGCTTTTACTTCTTCCTCTGGAAAGTGTTCATTTCGGGTGCCCATTTTTGAATTGGGTCTTTAAGTTGGAGGGGGGTGCTTTTTAAAGTTCTTTACATACTCTAGATAGCAGCCTTTTGTTTGAGAAACAATGGTAAAAATTTTCTCCCATATTGTAGGTTGTCTGTTCCTTCTGCTGGTGGTTTCTCCTGCTGTGCAGAAGCTTTTTAATAAGATGAGATCCCAGTTGTTGATTCCTTCAGCTAGTTCCTGTGCTATAGAGATTTTGTTTATAAAGTCTTTCCCTATGCCAGTGTCTGCAAGAGTTCTACCTAACCTATTTTCCAGCAGAATAGGTGTTTCTGTTTTGATATTTAGGTCCCTAATCCACTTCGATTTTAGTTTACTGCATGGAGAAAATGATAGATCTAGTTGTAGTCTTTGGCAGGTTGAAATCCAGTTTTTCCAGCACCATTTGTTAAAGAGGCAATCTTTCCTCTATTGAGGGCATTTGGCTCCTTTGTTGAAGATGTGGTAGCTTAATATTATCTGGAGTTGTTTCTGGATCTTCTAGTCTGTTCCACTGATCCTCAGGTCTGTTTCTTTGCCAGTACCATGCTGTTTTGAATCACTGTGGCTTTGTAGTACAGTTTCAGACTGGGTATTGTGATATCCCAGCCATGTCCTTGTTGCCTAGAATTGCTTTTGCTATTCTAGGTCGCTTGTGGTTCCAGATGAATTTTAGAATTTTTTTCTTTAGCTCTATGAAATATGCTGTTGGGCTTTCAGTCGAGATTGCTTTGAATATATGTAGTAAATTTGGCAGTATGGCCATTTTGATGATATTGGTTCTTCCTACCCAGGAACAGGGTATATCAGTCTGTTGATACACAGTCTTGTAACATTGATAATGAATAGTGAGAGATTTGTAATAAAACCTCTAAATGATGAGAAGAAAAAAATGTATCAAATAAAAAAATAAATGTATATAAATAAATTAGTCATTTTTTGAGGATATATCATATATTGGTGCATAATGATACTTAGAATGATAAATTATAATACAATAAACTAGATAAAGGAGAAAGTAAGAAGTATGTATTTGCTTTGAGTTTGCTGCTTAATATTAAATTTTTATGAAAGGAAGGTATCATTTTTCTTACTCTATAGATCATACTTAAAGAGGGGAAGTAATTGCTTTCAGTTACCAATTTATAAATTCAGTCTTCAGTATGGTTCCAAAAGGTGTATTCTTTCAGCTGTATCACATTCAAAATTTTTTCCATTCATCCATCCATGTACTTTACATATTCTATCATAGTTTTGTTTAATAACAGAGGATTACAAAGAAAAAAAAAACATGTTCAGATTGCTGAGGATATCATTAACTTACAGAAACAAGATTAAAAGCAGTAAAAGTGAAAAGGAAATTACCAGAATTTCCCAAAGTTGTGAGATATAATATATTTTATGGGAAAATATCTCCTTAATTTTAATTTGGTTAGTTTAGAAAACTAAGGTTGAGGTCTGAGATTGTAGCTCCTGAGAAGGACTCTGGGTTCAGGCCCATGTACTCCCCCACTCCAAAAAAAAAAAAAAAGAGGAAGAACAAAACTGCAGGTTGAAAATTTTGGAAGAATTATGGTATTTCTTAGGGGCTTTCTTTGCTGAAAAACATTGTAAGTTTCTTTTAAGAGATGAACACTTGGTATAGAATTTCTGAGCTTATTTTCTATTTGGTTTGTTTTTCTAGGAATTTTTTAGGTAGTTAAAATTCTTTGGGTTGGGGATTTAGCTCAAGTGATACCACACCTACGTTGAAAGCAGAAGGACCTGAGTTCAATACCTGGTACTGCAAAAAAAATAAAAATCAAAATCTTTTTTTTTTTTGAGACAGGGTCTCGCTTTGTAGTTCAGGCTGGCTCTGAGCTCACTATGTAGCCCAGGCAAGCCTCGAACTCAGCAGTCTTCCTGCCTCTGCCTCCTGAGTGTTGGGATTATAGGCATGAGCCACCATGCCCGGCACTGTAGTATGTGGTATTGATTGCTGGTGGGTGTGAGTCTCCACGCCCAGCATTGTATGTGGTTACCGGGGATTGAACTCAGGACCTTGTGCTTTCGAGGCAGACGCCGGAACCACTGAGCTAACCCTCTGGCTCAAAAATAAAAATCTTTGATATATGTTAGAAGTATTCATAAAGAGTAAAAAAATATAAAAAAGCAAATGGAAAATGTTTATGCAAAGAAATCTCAGTTACTCTTACAAAATAGAATATTTCTTATTCCCAAGAGGTGATTGAAATCTTTCATATTAAATGGAGAATCCTAAATAAATGGATGTATAAGGTATAATCAAAATATGTAATGGATATCTAAGTAAAAATTTTATTAAAATAAAACATTACTGTTATTGTCCCTCAGAATACTCCTACTCACTTGGAACACACTTATCCTGTAGTTTTTGTCACTTTCTGAAGCAGTTTGGAAGACTTCTTTTGTGAGTCAAAAGTATGGTAAATGCTGTGGCTGAGTGCTATTCAATGAAAGACAAGCACCTATGTCTTCATCTACTTTATTTACTTATCTGGCACAGTCATATTTCTGGCTTTTCACAATGTAAAATTAAGTCAAAGGTAAACATTTGAACTGATTCGAGATATCCAGGGAGTCATTATAGTGAACTAAAAACACTGATGAAAATGGAGTCCAGAATTGTTTCAAAATGTGTCATGGATGATGGGATAAATGTATTTGATGAGAAATTTGAGGGAAATTAATATGTCTGTGAAGGCATTAAATCTTTAAAATAATTAAAACACTTTTTTCAGTCATACCTTGTATTCAGAAGATACTGCCTCAAAATTAGGGAAAAACAGCCCTATTCTTTATTTAATATTGTCTTAGATTTAGAAAGAAGCTTCAAGAAAGTAGTTCTTCCAAGCACCTAAGAATAAGATTCAAGAAGTAAAGTAATACGTAAAGAAATATCCATCCCACATCAGGCCAGGGATTTAGCTCAGTGGTTCAGGCATCTGCCTTGTAAGCAGAAGGTCCAGAGTTCAATAACTGGCAACCACATACCACAATGCTGGGTGTGGTAGTTCACTCCCCTAATCCCAGCAATCAGTACCACTCCACAATGCCAGGCATGGTGGCTCATGCCTATAGTCCCAGAACTAGGAAGGCAGAGGTGGGAGGATTGCTGTGAGTTTGAGGTTTGCCTGGGATATGTAGTGAGTTCAGGGTCAGTGTGAACTATAAGGTGAAACCCTGCCACAAACAAACAAACAAACAAACAGAAAACCAAACCACCAAGCATTAAAGAAACAAGTAAATACTACCTATGATCTTGAGAAAAGTCAATAGCGGACCATCAAAAGATATTAACTATGTCTTCTATATTAAAGGACATAAAACAAAGGGTTGAGGATGTATCTCAATGTAGTATATGCTTAGCCTGCATGAAGTCCTGTATTGCAAGAAAAAAAAGCAAGGTAGAAGAAGAACAAACATGTTAAGATATAGAATATATGAGAAAGGTTTATATCATATATTTTCACATGAACAGCATAATGTCTAAATGGAGGAAATACAATCTGGGATTAAGAGCAGATTAGACATTGCAGAGGAAAAGATTAGTGACTTGAAAAGATAGGTGCAGAAAGGATACAAAGAAAGTAGAGAAAAGAGTGAGGGAAAGTACGCAAAAGAGGAACATTGATTTATGGGATGCTGTCAATAACGTTAAAAAATAGTTCTATATATTTATTTTTTTTTAACGGAACTGGGGATCGACTCAGGACACTGCATTTGCTAGGCAGGTGGTGTACCACTGAACTACATCTCCAGTTCAAAAATATAGTTTTAATGTTCCTAGAAGGAAGAGTTGAGACAGGAGAGGAAAAAGGGAAATACTTGAAGGGAAATAGGGAAATACTTGAAATGGTCAAAATTTTCCAAATTTGAGGAAAACCATAAACCAACATATGAAAGAAGCCTGAATTCCAGATACTGGAAATATGAAGAGAATGACAAGGCACATAATCAAGTTGCTTTCAAGTAGCTGTAAGGAAGAGATCTAATTCATACAAGAAAGAAGACTTTTTTCTTTTTTGGAGACAGGGTCTCGCTTTGTAGTTCAGCCTGGCCCTTAACTCACTAGCCCAGGCAAGCCTC
>PVIC010053096.1:0-11960 GCA_004025085.1 Thryonomys swinderianus | reverse complement strand
GGAACCTATTTCAGGACCTTGAACTTGCCAGGCAGCCATACTTCCATTGAGTTACATCCCTATCTTCTAGTTTTAAATTTTGAATTGTGTTCTTAGTTATTGCTTATAGATTTCTTATGGTGTATAGCTTTATTGTTTATATCAAGTTTCCCTAGGAAAGATGTATTCCTCAGAGGTGTCTTCTTACTAGGTTGTTTTTGCTTTTCATGTCTATCTCAAAATTCTACCTTTTGAATTTGTTAAAGATGCAAGTTTTCTATTTAGCTGAGCAATCCTTTGTACTGGACTATGTCAATGGTTTTGACCCCAGACAATCATAGTTTTGTCACATCAGGGAGAACAACTGATATAAGTTATGATAGGCTGGCTGATGTAGTAATAACAATGACATCAAGGACAGCATAGCAACTGAAAAACTATAGTAACTGTTTGGTATCTTAAACCATATAAATAAACTCTACCATTTCATAATAAAATCTAATATAAACCAGGCACTTGTATGTAATAAATTTTTCCTTAGTAGAGTGATTTTTTTTTTTTTGAGACAGGGTCTTGCTTTGTAGTTCAGGCTGATCCTGAGCTCACTGTGTAGCCAGGCAAGCCTCCAACTCAGCAATCCTCCTGTCTCTCCCTCCCGAGTGCTGGGATTGTAGGCATGAGCCACCATGTCCGGCATTAGTAGAGGGATTTTGATCTGTATGGGGGAAATTTAAGGAGAATAGAGGGAAAAACAAAGAGATAAGTATAAAGAAATATAGTAGAAGCAGGGCTGAATACCCTGGCTTTGGGAGACTAGAGAAAGGATCAGGAGAGAAACAGTGGAGGAGAAAACAAAAGAATATTTAGGCAAACCAGAAAAAGAAGAGACAACTGTTTAATCATGGAAATATCATAAAATCAAAATAGATAGTTGGGGAAAGAGAGAAGATTATAAGAACAGAATCAAAATTACCCCCCCCGCCCCACACACACACAGACACCACATGTGCACAGTGAAACAAAGCAAAACAAAAGCCAACCAGGCAGGTATCAGAAAACAGATCAAGCAATCAAAGAAATAGGAAAATAATAAAGTTCCTCTGTTATTCACAGTTCTGTTAGTGTTCTCAATGGAACCTGACAGGGCCCAAAATTGTGCTGTGTAACTCTTTCAAGACTGCACTTGTTTGTTTGTTTTTTTTAGACAGGGTCTCACTTTGTAGTTCAGGATGTCCCAAACTCACTGTGTAGCCTAGGCCAATCTCAAAATCACAACAATCTTCCTACTTATGCCTTCAGAGTGCTGGGTTTACAGGTGTGAGTCACCATGCCAGGCACTGTGGTATGTGATTGTCAGTGATTAAACTTGGGACCTTGCACTTGCTAGTCAGACACCAGAACCACTGAGCTAAATCTTCAGCCCTGCCCTTAGTGTTTGAGTATAGGGGTGATTTGACCTCCACAAATGAGGGCTGTGGCCATTCTTCAGCCAGCAACTTTGGAGATATTGCTCAAGCATCTTGCACACATCTCCCCACTGAGGTCATTTCCACACTGCTCACAAGTTGTTTTGTCACCCTCCAGTGGAGCGACCTAAAGTTGCTTCCCAGTTGGTACACATTCTCTCCAGAACCCTCCTGCTTCCTTGGTTCCACTCTGCCTAATAGTTTCACACACTGGTTGTATGGGAAGGCAGAGTGCTTCAAGTCTGGCTAAGATTACTTTTTATCTTATCTGTGTTATCTTATCTTATCTTATCTTATCTTATCTTATCCTATCTCCTCTCATCTTATCTTATCTTAATGTTATCTTAATGTTATCTGTGAAAGGCCAGTTGAGAGTGTCCCTTTTTCCATTGTCCAGGAAATCACTTGCCGATGTAGGGTCTCTGATTAGAGAGGAGGAAGACATCTCTGGTCTTTAGTGGCTAAGGCTAATCAGTGTATTTCCAGAGCCTGTTTGTCAGTAATGTTTCTTCAGTTTGCTGTCCAGGTGCTTGCAGTCTACTATGATGGAAGTCCTTCCACTCAGGGCTGTTAGCAGTGAAGCCTCCTTGGGGCTATTTAGAGTGCAGGGCTTGAGCCTCAATTTTTAAAAACTTTTTAGATGGTCTCACTTTGTAGTTCAGGCTGGCCTTGAGCTCAGTATGTAGCCCAGGCAAGCCTTGAACTCAGCAATCCTCCTGCCTCTGCCTCCCAAGGGCTGGGATTACAGGTATGAGCCACCATGCCCAGCACTGTGGTATGTGCTACTGATTGCTGGTGGATGTGAGTCATTAGGCCCAGTATTGTTGTGCATGGTTACCGAGGATCAAACCAGGGGTTTTGCACTTGCCAGGCAGGTGCTGGAACCACTGAGCTAAATCTCTGGCCCCTGAGCTTTTTGAAATAAAATGACAACCCTTCCCTACTCTGCTCTACAAAACTTTGAGGGGGACTCTCAGTCACCAGTTGTTCACTCTGTGATAGTTCATTCAGGTAACAGTGTCTTGTTTTCTCACGATGCCTTCAATTACATAAAATTCTCCCACTCCAAGTCTTGATTTTATTGTACAGTGTATAATAAAATTGTTTTCTTTGCCACTTATTCACCATGATGCAGCTACACTACACCACTCACTGCAAGAAAGCTAGGTTTTTTGCGAGGTTTCCTGGGCATGTGTACCAACTTCCCCAGGAGTGTAGCCTCAGGATTAACAGGATTAGATAGGGTTTTCAACTCCAACTTTTAATGCTGCTTCAGGTGTTTCCGTGTACAATAGTTACAGCTTGTGTTAGCTTCCCATCACCATAACAAAACCTTTAGAGAGGCAGTTTTGGAAATTTCAGTCCATGTCCGGTTGTGTGGTGTGGAATGTCTCCAAGACATCCCCCAGTGATCTCACTTTCTTTCAGAAGGTCCATTTCTCAAAGGTCCCATCATATCCTGGTATGGTCCGACAGGCTGGGGACCAAGACTCTGGCACAGGAGTCTTTGGGGACATTTAAAGCCAAACAGTGTAGCTGATAGATGTTCTAACAAAAGCCCTAGAGATAGGACAGAGTAAACTCTGAACTGGAGTTAAATGTAGACAGATTTTGAGTGTGGAGTTTACTTCAGCCTCCCAGACCAGTGAGTAGTGACAGGACTCTGGGATGGGACAAGGTGGAGTTTAGGCCTGTTCTTTAATCTCTAGAGATAGCTAGGCTGCTGGCTTTTAGAGCTTATATAAATTGCTAAGATAATAGCTTTCTTTTCTATTTGAAAAGAATATTTTGTCTTCTAGTTTCCAGAATTTAACTATTGTGGATTCTGCTGGTATAAGTGTGAGTTTGCATGGATCACTGCAATATGATGCCTTTAATTCTTTCAGAAAGATACCCAGAAGAGGTATAATTAGGTCAAATGTAGTTTCTAGTTTTCATTTTCTTGAGGAATCTCCATGCTTATTACCATAATAGATGTATTTAATTGCATTCCCACCAACAATGTTCCTTTGTCCCCACAACCTTGCCAACATTTGTTACTTTTTGAAAAAAAAATTGCATTATTCAGTAAACTTTATTGATACATTATATACACAGCTCACAATCACACACAACATTGGGGTATTTGTACCAATATGCGACACAGGTCAATTCTCATTTTTACCCACATCCCTCCCCAACCACCCCCTCCCTAGCCCATATATATATATACTCTTATTTTTTTCAGAATCATATTTATTCCTTCCCCTCCTACGGTCCTACACCAAATTCCTTTTGGATATTTGCCATTCTACAAAAACTATCATACATTCTAGAGCTCCTTTAACTCTATAGGTACGTATATCAAAGATCTGGTATTTGTATATCTGTGCTCTATTTATTTCACTTATTAGTGTGTCCTCCAGGTGTCTCCATTTGCACATAAATAAATGAATCTTGTCATTCATTATGCAGAGTAATACTCCATTAAAAAAAAACACAACAGATCTTCTTTATCCACTCTCCAGTTGATGGGCATTTGGGTTATTTCCAAGATTGGGCTATCACAAACTGAACTGCTATGAACAAGGGTGTACATCTGTCTTTCCATGTGATTTTTAAAATTCTTTTGTGTATATTCCTAGCAGGGGGATAGCAGGGTCAAATGGGACCTCTAGTCCTAGTTTTTTGAGGAATGTCCACACAGATCTCCACAATGGTTGTACAAATGTACAATCCCACCAGCAGTGGAGAAGGGTTCCTTTCTCCCCCCAGTCTTTCCAGCATTTATTGTTGGATGATTTTATGATAGCGGCCATTCTTTGTGGAGTGAGATGGAATCTCAGTGTTGTTTTCATTTGCATCGCTTGAATGACCAGTGATGTTGACCATTTCTTCATATGCTTCTTGGCTACTTAGACTTCTGCCTCTGAGAAATGTCTGTTCATTTCAGATGCCCATTTTTGAATTGAGTCTTTAAACTTGGGGAGACTGAATTGTTTAAGTTCTTTATATCTTGTAGATAGTAGCCCTTCATCTGACAAACAGCTAGCCAAGACTTTTTCCAATGTTGTTGGTTGTCTTTAAGGGGTTCCAGTGATTTCTTTTGTTGTGCAGAAACTTTTTAGTAGGATGAGATCACACTTGTTGATTCTCTGCTAGTTCTTGTGCTGTAGAAGTTTTATTCATGAAGTCTCAGCCTAAACCAATGTCTCCAAGAGTTTTACCTAACCTGTTTTCTAGCAGGTTTATTGTTTCTGTTTTAATGTTTAAGTCTCGTATCTATTGTGAATTTAGTTTTGTGCATGCTGAAAGAGATAGGTCTGGCTTTAGTTTTTGGCAGGTTAAAGCCCAGTTTTTCCAGCACCATTTGTTAAAGAGGCTGTCTTTCCTCCATTGCGGATGTTAGGCTCCTTTGTCAAAGATAAAGTGGCTTAGTGTTTCCCGGTTGTGTCTGGATCTTCTAATCTATTCCACCGGTGCTCAGGTCTGTAACTTTGCCAGTACCATGCAGTTATTTTCACAGTGGCTTTATAGTGGAGTTTTAAGTTGGGGATTGTAATACCCCCTGCCATGTCATGGTTGATTAAAATTGTTTTTGCTATTCTAGGTCTCTTGTGGTACCAGATGAATTTTTGGATTATTTTCTCTAGCTCTGTGAAGTATAGTGTTGGAATTTCAATTGGAATTGCATTAAATCTGTATAGTAGTTGTGGAAGTATAGCCATTTTGATGATATTGGTTCTCCTTACTCAGGAACAAGGGATGTCTTTCTACTTTCTGATATCCTTTTCTATCTCATTTTTCAGAGCCCTATAGTTTTCAGAGTAGAGGTCTTTCACCTCCTTTGTTAGATTGATTCCTAGATATTTCATTTTTCTGGGTACTATTTTGAAAAGGATTGACTCCTCAATTTCTCATTCAGTGAGCCTGTTGTTCATGTAGACAAAGGCGGTTGATTTTTTTCTTTGTTTGTTTGTTTTTTGAGACAGGGTCTGGCTTTGCAGTTCAGGCTGGCCCTGAGCTCACTATGAAGCCCAGGCAAGCCTCGAGCTCAGCAATCCTCCTTTCTCTGCCTCCCAAGTACTGGGATTACAAGCGTGAGCCACCATGCCCAGCACTGTGGAATGTGGTGCTGATTGCTGGTTGATTGCTGGTGGGCCTGAGTCATCAGGCCCAGCATTGTTGTATGTGGTTACCAGGATTGAACTCAGGACTTTGGGTTTGGGAGGCTGGCGCCAGAACCTCTGAGCTAAATCTCCTGCCCGGCTGTTGATTTTTGACTGTTGACCTTGTATCCAGCAACCCTACTAAATTTGGTAATTAAGTCTAGTAGTCTTTTGGTTGAATTTTTAGGATCCTCTAGATAGAGTATCATATCATTGGCAAATAACAACACTTTAACTTCTCCCTTTCCTATCTTTATTCCTTTTATATCTTTGTCCTGCCTGATTTCTGTGGCTAATGTTTCCAGCACTATATTGAATAAGAGTGGTGACAATGGGCATCCTTGTCTTGTTCCTGATCTTAGTGTAAAAGGTTCCAGTTTTTGCCCATTAAGTATGATGCTGGCTGTTGGTTTCTCATAAATAGCTTGTATCAGATTGAGAAAAAGTCCGTCTATTCCAATTCTCTGTAGGGTTTTGATCATAAATGGGTGTTGGATTTTGTCAAATGCTTTTTCTACATTTATTGAGATGATCATATGGTTTTTGTCCTTGAGTGTGTTAATATAGTGTATTACATTGATTTATGTATGTTAAGCCAGCCTTGCATCCCTGGGATAAATCTGATTTGATTGGGGTGTATGATTTTCTTGATAACTCTCTGCATTCTGTTTGCCAGTATTTTATTGAGGATTTTTTGTGTCAATGTTCATTAGGGAGATTGACCTGTAGTTTTCTTTTTCGGTGCAATCTTTCTCTGCCTTTGGAATCCAAGTAATGCTTCAAGGAATGATTTGGGGAGTACTGCTTCCCTTTCGATTTCATTAAAAAGATTGATAAGTACTGGCATTAACTCTTCTTTAAAAGTTTTGTAGAATTCAGCAGTGAAGCCATCAGGACCAGGGCCATTCTTCATTGGTAGGGTTTTTTTTTTATTACATTTTCAATTTCCCAGATTGATATCATGTTGTTTAACATTATTATATCCTCTTTGTTCAGCTTTGGAAGTTCATATGTGTCTAGGAATCTATCCATTTTTTCTAGATTTTCCATCTTTTTGGAGTATAAATTTGCAAAGTACATGTTTATTGTCCTTTGTACTTCCTCTGGATCTGTGCTGATTTCCCCATTTTCATTCCTTATAGCATGGATTTGAGCCTTTTCCTTCCTTTGTTTGATAAGGTTGGCTAAGGGTCTGTCAATTTTATTTATCTTTTCAAAGAACCAAGCCTTTGATTCATTGATTCTTTGTAGTGTTCTCTTTGTCTCCATTGCACTAACTTCTGCTCTGATACTAATAATTTCCTCCCTAGTACGAGCTTTGGGTTTGTCTTGTTCCTCTTTTTCTAATTGTCTGAGGTTTATCATTAGATTGTGTATTTCAGTTTGCTCCATTTTCCGAGTGTAGGCATTCATTGCTATGACTTTCCCTCATAGAACTGCTTGCATTGTGTTCCATAAGTTCTTTTATGTTGTACTGGGTTTGTCATTTAGTTGTAGAAACTGTTTAATTTCTTCTTTAATTTCTTTTATGGCTTATTGGTTGGTTAACAGAGTGTTGTTCAATTTCCATGTATTTGTGAGGATCTTGGAATTTCTTTTGCTATTCAGCTCTAGCTTCAGTGCACTATGGTCTGATAGTATGCAGGGGATACTTTTGATTCCTTTGCGTTTACTTAAGCCTGTTCTGTGAACTGGAATGTGATCTGTTTTGGAGAATGATCCATGAGCTGCTGAAAAGAAGGTATACTCTGGCTTTGTAGGGTGAAATATTCTGTAGGAATCTATTAAGTCCATTTGCTCAAAAGTTTGATTTAGCTCATGTATTTCCTTATTGATTCTTTGTCCAGTTGACCTATCAATTTGTGATAGTGGAGTATTAAAATCCCCTACTACTATTGTATTCATGGTTTTCTGGCTTTTCATGTCCACTAATGTTTGTTTTATGTAGTTGGGTGCATTAGAGTTTGGTGCATAAATATTTATTTATGATTGTTATTTATTTCTCTTGGATTGTTCCCTGTATGAGAATATAGTGACATTCTTTATCCCTTTTTATCAGTTTGGGTTTGAAATCTATTTTATCTGCAAATAAGATAATCACTCCTGCTTTTCTGCCATTTCCTATGGTGTGGAGGATTGTTTTCCAACCCTTTATTTTCAGTCTAAGGGTTTCATTCTTAATTAGGTGTGTTTCCTCTACTTTTTAAAATTTTTTATTTTTTATTTTGATAGGGTCTTGCTTTGTAGTTCAGGCTGGCCCTGAGCTCACTATGTAGCCCAGGCAAGCCTCAAACTCAGCAATCCTCCTGTCTCTGCCCCCCGAGTGCTGGGATTACAGGCGTGAGCCACCACGCCTGGCTACTTTTAAAATTTTTGATGGTAGCTACAATGACTGGGCCATGATGGAGTCTCAGAACTGCTTTGGTTTGTATTTCTCTAATGGCTAACTATGAGGAACACTTTTCATGTGTGTATTATTGGCCATTTTTACTTCATTTTTTGAGACAGGTTCTTACTTTGTAGTTCAGGTCAGCTCTGAGCTCAGTGTGTAGCCTAGGCATGTCTCAAACTCACAGCAATCCTCCTGCCTCTGCCTCCCAAGTGCTGGGATTATAGGCATGAACCACCACCTTCAGCATTGTGATGTGTGGTACTTATTGTTGGTGGGTATGAGTCACCAGCCTGACATTGTGGTATGTGGTTACACAGGAGATAGAACTCTTGGAACTTGTGCTTGTAAGGCAGTCATTGGAACCACTGAGCTAAATCCTCAGCCCCATTATTACTTGTTTTGAGTTCTTTTTTTTTTAGTCATTTGTTTTAATGAGGTTAATTCTTTTGAGTTCTTTATATCTACTAGATACTAGTTATCAGATTATGAATAGCTACTAAGTGTTTTTCCCATTCTGTATTTACCTTTTCACTGTGTCAGTGGTTTTCCCTTATAGTATGTTGGTGGTTTCCTTTAGTTCTGTATAGTCCCATATATTGATCCGTGCTGTTGGACTGGACATTATGAAAAAGAAAAGCCTCACTTATTCCTGGGTAGGCAGATTAATGTTGTCAAAATGCCCGTATCACCAGAAGTGATCTAATGCCATCTCTAATAAAGATTTAGTGTCATGTCTAATAAAGTACCAACAGCATTCTTTACAGAACTAGGAAAAACTCAGATGGAATCAAAAGAGACCCATAATAGCTAAAGCAATCCTAAGCAAAAAGATAAGTAGGGAGCATCATAATATCAGATCTCGTTATACCACAAGCAATAATAACAAGTGTATTACTGCCCCCCAATAGACATGCAGACCAGTGAGATAAAATAGAAAACATAGAAACAGCCTTGTGTACTTTCAGCCATCTGATAATTTTTTTAACTGATAAATTTTATTAGGGTTAACTGTAGCAAAGTTCGTCCTGAAACATTTTGCAGTGAAAAATTATTTCACTCAAGTAGAGTTTAATAACTTTGAACACTAGAAATTACAAGCAGTTTTCAAAAGAAGGGTCTCATTCGTACAATTTGATGCACATTTGAACCCACATTTCTACTACTAAAATCAAAGATGCATCAGTGTCAAACATTCTTGTATCATGATTTTATAAATTGCATAAACACTGCTCCTCATCACCATTCTCCTTGGATTTTTTATCTTTGTCATCTAATTTTAGCCCAAAGGGTCAAAGGTGTGTGTCAGCAAAGGAAGAGCCTCTTTACCATATGGTGTTGGGAAAACGGGTTATCCACACATAAAAGATTGAAACTACATCTACCTCAGTTTTTCTAAAAGCAAATTAAAACAGATTGAAAACATGGCTATAAAAGCAGAAAGTTTTAAACTGCTGGAAGAAATTTTTGTAACATAGTATGTCTTAGTTACTTTTGTTTTTCTTTCTTTTTCTTTTCTTTTTTAAAATTTTATTGGTACATTATATATACACATCACAATTACACTCCACATTGAGAATTTGTACCAGTATATGACACAACTTAATTCTCATTTTTCCCCCTCCCCATCCACCTTACCTCCTCCCACCCCTATTTACACAAGCATTGTTTCCTTTTATTATGATCATTTTTTTTTCTTTCTTCATTATTTACCCCTAAGCCCCATTACCCTTTGAATATTTACTATTTCACAATATCAATCATGTATTCTAGAACACATTTATAGGTTCAGTTTCTCATATCAGAGAAAATATATGCTCTTTGCACATCTGTAACCTATTTATTTCACTTATGAGTATGTCCTGAAGGTACGTCCAATCTATCATTCTTTATGGCAGAGTAATATTCCATTTTTATTTTAAAAAAGCCCCACATGTTCTTTATCCAGTCTAGAGTTGATGGGCATTTGGGTTGTTTCCAAGATTTAGCTATCACAAACTGAGCTGCTATAAACATGGGTTTACATATGTGACTGTGATAGGAATCTTGTAATTCTTTTCTGTATATCCCTGGCAGGGGAATATCAGGGTCATATGGAACCTTTAATCATAGTTTTTTTTAGGAATCTCCATGCTGATCTCCATAATGGTTGTATTAGGCTACTTGCCACCAACTGTGGAGAAGGATTCATTTTTCTCCACAACCTTACCAGCATTTGTTGCTGGCTAATTTTGAGATAGCAGCCATTCTTTGTGGATTAAGATGAAATTTCACAGTTGTTTTAATCAGCATCTATTGAATGGCCAGAGATGTTGCGCATTTCTTCATGTACATCTTAGGTGCTTTTGCTTCTTCCTCTGAAAAGTGTCAGTTCATTTCAGAAGCCCATATTTGAACTGGGTCTTTAAATTTGGGGGTACAGATTCTTTAAGCTCTTTATATATTCTAGAGAGTCGCCCTTAGTCTAAGGAATTGCTGGTAAAGATTTTTTCCCATAGTGTTGGTTGCCTCTTTTTTTAAAAATTGAATTCTTTATTGGTAAAATTTATATACATCTCACAATCATATATAACATGGGGAATTTGTACCAATATATGACACAAGTTAATTCTCATTTTTATCCATATCCCTACCCACCCACACCTCCCCATGCCCTTTATACATACTCTTTTATTTTCTTTCAGTATCATATTTATTCCTTCCCCTCATTATATTCCCACACCAAATTTCCTATGGAAATTTTCCACTCTATAAAAGCTGTCATACTTTCTAGACCTCATTTGCATCTACAGGTGTTCATGTCAAAGAGAAGATCCAGAATTTGCCTATTTGTGATCTATTGATTTCACTTATTAGCATATCCTCCAGGTGTCTCCACTTGCACCTAAATCGATCGATATAGTCATTCTTTATGGCAGAGTAATACTCCATTTTATTAAAAAACCCACATCTTCTTTATCCAGTCTCCAGTTGATGGGCATTTGGGTTGTTTCCAAGACTGAACTATCACAAACTGAGCTGCTATGCACAAGGGTGTACATCTGTCTTTCCAATGTGATTTCTAAAATTCTTTTGGGTATATTCCTAGCAGGGGAATAGCAGGGTCACATGGGACCCCTAGTCCTAGTTTTCTGAGAAATCTCCACATGGATCTCCACAATGGTTACACAAGTCTGCAATCCCAACGGTGGAGAAGGGTTCCTTTCTCTCCATAGCCTCGCCAGCATTTATTGTTGGTTGATTTTGTGATAGCGGCCATTCTTTGTGGAGTGAGATGAAATGTCAGTGTTGTTTTCATTTGCATCTCTCGAATGACCGGTGATGTTGAACATTTCTTCATATGCTTCTTGGCTGCTTTGACTTCTGCCTCTGAGAAGTGTCTGTTCATTTCAGAGGCCCATTTTTGAAATGGGTCTTTCAACTTGGGGAAGCTGATCTGAGTTCTTTATATATTGTAGATAATAGCCCTTTGTCTGATAAACAGCTAGTAGAGATTTTTTCCCATGTTGTTGGTTGTCCTTTAGTAGTGCCAGCAACTTCTTTTGCTGTGCAGAAGCTTTTCAGTAGAATGAGATCCCATTTGTTGATTCTTTCTGCTAGTTCTTGTGCTATAGAGGTTTTATTCATAAAGTCTCTGCCTAAGCCAATGTCTCCAAGAGTTTTACCTAGCCTGTTTTCCAGCAGGCTTATTGTTTCTGTTTTTAATATTTAAGTCTGGTGTCCATTGTGAGTTTAGTTTTGTGCATGGTGAAAGAGATAGGTCTAGCTTCAGCTTTTGACAGGTTAAAGTCCAGTTTTTCCAGCAACATTTGTTAAAATGTTTTTCTTCCCTTGTCTTTCTTCCCTTGGGGATGTTTGCCTCTTTTGTCGAAGATAAGGTGGCTTAGTGTATCTGGAGTTGTTTCTGCATCTTCTAATCTATTCCACTGGTCCTCAGGTCTGTTACTTTGCCAGTATCATGCAGTTTTTTTCGCAGCA
>PVIC010053095.1:0-11955 GCA_004025085.1 Thryonomys swinderianus | reverse complement strand
GGTTGTTTCCAAGATTGAGCTATCACGAACTGAGCTGCTATGAACAAGGGTGTACATCTGTCTTTCCAATGTGAGTTTTTAAATTCTTTTGGGTATATTCCTAGCAGGGGTATAGCAGGGTCAAATGGGATTGCAGACTTGTGCAACCATTGTGGAGATCCGTGTGGAGATTTCTCAGAAAAGTGCATATATTTTTATACCTCCAAAGCTCATATGCACTCAAAGTGGAGCCACAGAGTCCTATTAGTTATTTTATCCATATCTAGTTGATGTTTATTTGCCTTCTAGTTCATTCACAATAGTTCCTGGCTACTCCATGATTTAAATAAATATAGGTTTAACTCATCCAGCATATAATAGACAAATATTTTTATATGAACAGATATATCCATACTCAAAAAAAAAAAACAGGCTTTGTTACTAAAACCCACATTCCTATAATGGATCACATGGCTATTTAAAATTATCTTCTGCTGCTCTTCCCAGAGATCACAGATGCTCAGAATACTCAAGTGGCCGAACAAAGCATGCCGACTACCAAGCTTCGATCTGCCGCCCTCCAGTCATCAGGTGACCCTTCTGTGCAGCAGTCTAATCCAGCTCTCTCAACTGCAAGGGTCCCCAGCAGAGCCCAAGGCCTACCTGCTGTGGTCACCCACTGTTAGCATGTCCATGCCACAGAGGTAAACAGCTTAGACTTAGGAGTGGCGAGGACAGTAGACAGACCCTCACTGCTATGTTCAGACCTGTGTGTTGCTCCCACCTCAGCCCCAAGTCATAACCTTTAAAACTGATTTCTGGCCATCTTATTAGGCACAAAATTTAATTAATTTCAACTGATGCCAGCTCTCCCCCTTTCTCTCTCACTCTCCTCCCTCTGTCCCTGAAATCCAACAGATTTTTCTAGAGAGCATCTTCATTTGGATTACACCTAAAAGGCATGTATCACTCTCTTTGATCTAAGCTGGGTAGCTGAGTTGATTACAGAGTGAGGTTCATGGATTTAGATTCTTCATGATCACATTTTGCTTTGAATAGAGGAAAAGACTATTTCAGGACTTCAAAGTCTATTCCCTCCTTGCTAGTCAGTTTTCAATATGTTCTGGTTGTCAACAGCAAGGATAATATGTGTGATGGTTCAATGCAATCCTTCCCCCATTCGTAGGAAACCAACAGAAAAAAACCTCCTTAATGATAGACTTAATGGCCAAAGGATAATGATGTTTTTCTTTTTTTTTTTTAAGCATAGTCAAAATGTTAACATCATTTGGCTAAGCTTAGTCAGTAACAGCCCCCTGCCACAACTATCCAAATATTCAGTTTAGAATACCTATCTAAATCTTTACCCTGCTCAACATTCAGGTGTAACACACATATAAACGCACACACTCCCCTACATTTCTTTTCTCAATGAAGACCTGGGGATGGCTTATATAAAGGTCTCTGGAATGCAGCAGGGCATAGTGGCACATATTGTACCTTTAATTCCAGCACGGTGGAGGCTGAAGCAGGAGTATTGCGAGTTCAAGTCTAGCTTGAGAAATCTAGCGATGTAGCAAGACTCTGTAATAAAAAATAAAATAATAAGGTAAAATAAAAATGGCTAGAGATGTAGCTCACTGTGAAAGCCCTAGGGTCAATTTCTAGTACCGTAACAACAAAGAAAAAAATTGAGCTTCTAGAAGTCGATGATCCCGAAACTCTCTCAATGATAAGAAGCATCAATGACACTCATTTAAAATATAACATCTTAAGTTTCTCCTGGGGAAATTCTGACTTAGTGGAAAGGGAGGAGTTATGAACTATCTTGGGCAAGCTTTGGAAAAAAATACAGATTTCTGTGTGCCCCATCCCAGAGACATAGAATCTGAAATATCTAGGAGTATGCTCAGGCAAATGCAGTTGTAAAAAAATTTCTTGGGACATTAAAAAAGTGGAATCAGACAGGTTGGGAGCCTGCATTAGAATAAACAGCAAAGCTTTCAGGACTGATTGCCAGATTCTGAGAGTAAAGGCCATAGGCAGTCTTTGAGCCAGACTCAAACTCAAGGGAGGTCCATCTGTGTTTCTGAGTAGATGGAAAACCACCATGAATAAAGATGGAGGAAATGCATTTAAGAAAAAGAAAAAAAAAATCAATCTACTCTCTTTGTTTTTTATCTTCTCCAAGCTGGCTGCAATTCTACTCAACATGTGAGCAGTTAAATAGAGCTTTAAGTACTTCCTTTCAATTGATTAGCAATTTATTTGCTTCCTCACAAGATGTTACTTAAATTTTTTTAAAAAGATGTATATCATTTTTCTCTGGAATTTTACTTGGACAAGTTTTCAAATTTCAGAAAACTTCATGGCAAAAATAAACCTCCATATGCCTAATTAATCAGTTGGCAATATTTTACCTTATTTTGTTTGCCCTCCCCATTTCCTAGGATAAGCCGAGGCTGACCTCAACTTGTATCCTTAAATACTTCAGCATACATCTCTTATGAATAGGACATTACCCATTTATCCAACTTAACCACGATACCATTACCATTGACAAATTTAATACTGGAAAAATAATTAATATTTTTAATATGTAATGTTATTTAAATGTTTGAGTGTTGCTCAAGAAAAAAATTAATATATAAAACATTCACTCTCCATATTCACCCAAATCATGTTCTTTAGTAGCTGCTTTTTAAAATCACCCCGGATCTAATGAAAGTCTACCCATCACCAGAGGAAATTACCGTGGAGGCCATCTCAGCATTCTGTCTACCACAACTGAGCTTATTTCTCCCTGCTGATACTCTCTGCTATTAAACGTGTGTGGTCTAACTTTAATATAGCCATTCTGGAATGGCAGAAGTAATGCATGGAAGAACCAAGCAGCACTCAGGGAAGTGGAAGGAAGGTAAGCAAGGCCTGCTGTGCTGGTCACCCCAGAGAAGTTTGTGACTCCAAATTCTGAGCCCTGAGTAAAGGGTCATGCAGTTTCTTTCACAGAGAAATTACAGCAACAGAACAAAGACAGTTATTCAAACACTGACAGTTTGCAACAGCACATCTGGGTGTCTTTGGTCAGCTGAAGAAAAAACAGGCTCCCATACAAACAAGATGTAGTAAAACCATTATCAACAGGAACAGAATTGTCAGTGGAAAAACAGCAGCCACCGAAGGGGAACCATAAAGGGACAGTGACAGAGTATTTGTTATGGTATTCAGGGTTTTATCTAATACTTAAGATTTAGGTTTTGGTTTTTGAGTCTCCTATCAATTATAGCTTTCTTTTGACTAGTGCTTTATTCATCCATTTACTTTAAACCTATTTGTATTTTTACATTTAAAGTTAACTACTTGTGGGAACACATAGTTGAACACTGTATTCACAGCCAAACTGACAATCTCTGCTTTTGTTGTGGGTTTTTTTGGTACCAGGGGTTGAATTCAGGACCTTGAGCTTGCAAGGCAGCCTCAGTGTCACTGAGCTAAATCTCAAGCCCTCTACTTTGTGTTTGGCTTTTATATTTTATTGGGGAGCTTTTGCTTGTTACTTTTTAGACAGGCCTTGCTATGCTGCCCAGGCTGGCCCTGAACACCCAACTAAGCCTCCCAAGTAGCTGGGGTTACGGGTGTGCATACCAAGCCCCCTTTCTGCTTTGTATTCTCTGAATATCCATCAGTGGGTAAGTGGATAAAGAACATGTGATATGATAAAAAGAAAGCAGACTTTTTAGTTGAAATTTTTCAGTTGCTTATATTAACACAGTTATTATCATGGTTAGGCCTAACCATATCATCTTATTTATTTCTCTCATCTATTTTTTGTTCTTTCCCTTTTGTCAGATTTTCAATTATTTATTTGTTGTGATTCAGTTCTATCTTCTTTGATAGCTATTAAACTCTTTGTTTATATGTAGTTATTTTAGGATTTATAGTGTATATTTAAATGATTTGTCTAATTTCAAGGGACATTATAGTATTTCCTGTACAGTATAAGAATCTTTCATTAATTTCTGTTCCCCCTTCCAATCTAGGTACTGTTACTCATACATTTATTTTTAACTGTACTATCCATATGACATTGTTAATAATTTTTAAACATTCAAAGATCTTCTAAAGATAAATAGTAAGAAAAAAATTCTCTATATTAACCCATATAGTGACTATTTCCAATAATTTTTTTCCCTTTCTATACTTATAATTGCAAATGGTATCAGCTTCCTTCTGCCTGAAAGATTTTAACTTTTCTCATGGTGTCAGGTTGCTGAGGATGAATTATTTTAGCTTTTATATGTCTCAAAGTCTTTAACTTTTGTTTTTGAAAAACATTCTCACTGGGTATACAATTCTAGGTTGATAAGTTTTATTTGTTCCCTCAAAACCTTGTAATTATAATCCATTGTTTAATTGATTACATTGTTCTTCATGAGAAATCTGCTCATATCTTAATTTTTTTCCTTTTCATGTAGTATATTTTTTTCTCTCTGGAAGTTTTAATGAATTTCTTTTTATCACAGATTTAGATCAATTTGATCATGATGTAGATTAGTGTCATTTCACGTTTCTTATGCTTGGGGCTGTTATGGTTGGAATCCAAAGCATCACCCAAAAAAGCTCACAGTGTTAAAGGCTTAGTTGCTGATGGGCTTCTGGGAAGTGATTGGGTCATAAGGGCTCTAACTTCAGAGTGGGTACATCACCTGATGACATCACAATCTGACTGACATCACTGGGATGTGATGGACACAGAAGGCAGGGCCTAGTCAAAGAGAACGGATAGTGAAGGCGTGACCTTGGAGACCAGCTCTGGTCCCCTGCCTCCTTCTCTGGCACCCTCCCTCAGTGTCTGCTTCCCAGGTGAGCAGCTCTCCTCCATCATGCCTTTCCACCAAGTTGTTCTACCTACCTCAGGGTCACAGTAATAGAACCAGCCAACATCATAGTGACAAGACAGCTGAGAAACACAGTGACTTACTTAGATCTGTGGGTTTAGAATCTCATCAAAATCGGAAACATTTTAGCCATTTTTATTGAACTATTTTTCCTGTAATCCCTTCTTTAGGGATTCTAATTGCATACATATCTTGGGTTGCATGAAGTTTTCACAGAGATCATTGATGTGCTTGCTATACACCAGATTTTTCTGTGTTTTTACATTGTTTCTACTGCTCTGTCTTTGACATTACTAATCTTTTCTTCTGTTTCTATTTTTCCCTCCAAAATAATAGTTTTACTTTCTAGATGCTTGAATTTAGGTTTTCTGTGTCTTCCATATCTCCACTTGCTCTTAAGATCTACTAGTTGGAACCAAAGTTAGGGTTATTTTAGAGATAATTACCCTGCAACTATTGAAGTAAAATACTTCTGAGTATTCCATCCAATGCCCCAAGAATTACGAGGCTTTCTAAGTCTTTCTGGTTTAAAAGGCACTATTTCCACTCCTGTGTGAGTGCTGCATATTGCTCCTTGTAATCTTTCAGTTAATTGCTTCTCTGGCCCTGGGTATTTCTCTGGTCCTCCCTTTCAAACACACAATGACCGATACTGTGTTGACTATCTCGTGGGTCTCTAGAGCTGTCTCTGGGGTGCTCTTTCCCCTCGGGTATTCTTTCCTGTCAACTGCAGCCTGTTTGTTCTCCCTGGACTCTCAGGTTCATCTCTTCAATCTAAGGAACTGATCAATTCTCCCTGGATTCTTCATGCCGGACTGGAGACTCTCAGCACAATAAACTTGGAAAATCATAGGGCATACATACTTTCTCATTTCTTTAGGGTAACTGTCCATCATCTGATGCCAGTACTTTAAAAACCATGACTTCACATAGACTATGCAGTTTTTCATTGTTTCTAGTAAGAGGACAAGTCTGGTCCATTTTATTTTATATTAGTCCGAAGTGCAAGTCTACCACTTGCTTTTATTTTAGACAACAAATAAATTAAATCACTTGGGGATCTTCACTATGAAATACTGCTTTAACTACTTTGTATTGTCTCTTATTCTTTTAAAATAAGCTAACCATGTGCTTGCTTTGGCAGCACATATACTAAAATAAGCTAACCAACATATACTAAAATATCTATTAGTCAGAATTTTTACCAGGTGGTTCTTTCCTTAGTAAGAATAGTGAAATTTTCCTGTAATAATTCATACAAAGTCCATGCTTTATATCACTGACAATAAACAATATTATAAATTTAAGTTAATTAGAAATAAATCATAGATTACTTATAATAGTAAAACCTATCAAATGATCATATTATATAAATAATATGATATAAATGGATCTCAACATTCAGAATCTCCAGAATCAACAAACTAGCTCCTATCTTATTTTTAGTGTATTTTGAACACAGGCTGAATTCACTATAAACAGCTTCAAACTAAAGGGGTGAAAAATAAGTAAACACCAAAATCTGTGGGTTTTTTTCCTTCTCAGTTTTCTTCCCTCAAGCCTCTTCAGGTCACTGCTGCCAAAATCAATCTCCTTCCTTCATTTTTCAGCCCAAGATCATATCCTGCTTACAGTCTATGTTTGGCACGACTTCCTGAACTCTGAGTCTCTTCCTACACCACTTACTGCGGTCTAGGTTTGCCTGCAAAGAATACATCATTCTTCCAGTTCGAGCATGTTTGTTAAAGCAAATGAAACACAACAAACTCTTCATAGGACAAATCTCATTTCAACTAACATTATCATATTACAATATTCATATAAAGAAAGTTTTAAATCTCCAATTCTGATGCTATTTAAGTAATGGTGGGTCCACAACACACATATATATGCATATACACAAAAATATCATCTCGTTTCTTTTTTTTTTTTTTTTTTTTGCGTTAGGGTCTCACTTTGTAGTTCAGGCTGGCCCTGAGCCCACTACGTAGCCCAGGCAAGCCTCGAACTCAGCAGTCCTCCTGCTTCTGCCTCCTGAGTGCTGGGATGGCAAGCATGAGCCACACTGTCCGGTACTAAAAATTATGGGATAGGGCTGGAGATTTAGCTCAGTGGTTCCGGTGCCTGCCCTGCCTGCCTCGCAAGCACAAAGTCCTGAGTTCGATCCCCGGTAACCACATACAATGCTGGGAGTGGTGATTCACACCCACTAGCAATCAATACCACATACCACAGTGCTGGGCGTGGTGGTTCACACCTGTAATCCCAGCACTCGGGAGGCAGAAACAGGAGGATTGCTGAGTTCAAGGCTTGCCTGGGCTACATGGTGATCTCAGGGCCAGCCTGAACTACAAAGCGAGACTTTGTCTCAAAAAAAAAAATTTATGGGATAAATCAAAATGGATTTCTACCAGTACAAGAGAATGAGGTTAATTATTA
The DNA here is from genome assembly GCA_004025085.1 of Thryonomys swinderianus. Classification (NCBI taxonomy): domain Eukaryota; kingdom Metazoa; phylum Chordata; class Mammalia; order Rodentia; family Thryonomyidae; genus Thryonomys; species Thryonomys swinderianus. The sequence goes on along the minus strand of PVIC010053095.1, from coordinate 4,639 downwards.
GAAGTACCAGTTTTGCTCTGCCCCTCCTGTGATGTTTGGATTATGTTAACATTTCTAAAATGTAAACAATTTCCTCATTGGTAATGGTTAAGTATATTAAAAATTTATCTAGAATTAGAATAAGTTGAAAGGGTATGACATGATCTCTCCAAATTTTACCAGGGTTCTCTGTCTTACCTAAGAGTTAATTATCTTGGAAATGTATTCATCTTTGACTTTCTATTTTTATGTCTAATTAGAAATGAGATGCACTGAAATATGATTAAGGCACAAATTTCTAACCAGTAGGAAAACAATCCCAGATGCTGTGATTTTATTGTTCTGAGGGATAATCAGCTTGAACTTTGTCCTCAGGCTTATTTTAAAACATTTTTGTTCAAAATGCCCTTGGAATTAGTTTGTGGTTGCCATCATTAATAAGTTGAACAAAGTTTCAGTATGCCTTCATTCTGTATTTGTATGATATTCATGTTTTTAACTCCTTGAAATTATACTTCAATAGTACTTACATTATAGCATTATGAAAACTAAATAAAATGATATAAATAAATAAGGTTCTCATTCTCAATGTCAATTGTGATCACAATATATATGTAAAGTGTACTAACAAAATCAATTAAAAATAATAGTAAGGTTCTGAAAAATATTAATAATGAATGTATGCCACTGTTACTATATTATTAAATGTATTTGATCTATGAGGAACAAAAAATATATTGTACTTCAAACTCTATGAAGTTAAACCAAAAGAAAATATGCACTAAATATAAAGCTCCAGTTTAATTTCCTTTAAGTTTTGAATTCTCTGACATCTATCCCAGGGAATCAAGCTTTTCAAGTGATAGCTATTTTCAGAGATGGTGTCTTGTAATTATTAGAATCTACACTCATAGACAGAACATTGTCTCATAAAGAAAAATAGAATTTTCCTTTCTCACATGGCCAATAATATAAACTAAAAATTAAAGTAAAAATTAATATTTTTCTCAAGCCTCCTTTGAAATACATACGTATTGTCTTTCAACTTATTTCTTCAATTTTAATAAATTATTTCCTGTTTTCCCAAAGGACTTTAATAGCTATGTCTTTCATATCTTACTTTGTATTATTTCAATAACTATTGATGAGGGAAAAAACCTGAGAAGAACCACAAATATCCCTTTAAAAAACTTGGTCTCTAAAACAAACTGAAAATAAAAGAAGTGTAGACATTCTCTCCAATTTCATTATGATTTTTGATGTTGTTCATGCTCAAATAACTTTCTCAGTTTATAAATCCTCAAGAAGAACTCAGTCAATTTTAGGCTTTTCAGGTTTGTTTGTTTCATGGAAACTGGCACAGAGTTAAACCAGCTTTGGCTCAGTGAAACCATTTGAATGGAATCAATTGAATAACTGAATATGTGTTGAAAGAGCACTTCAAGAAGCAATTCCTTTCCATGCTGACGTCTAAAGAAAGATGAAAAAGCATCTATGGAAAGAAACACAAGTACTGGTGCTCCAAATTTCCACATACAAGGGAATAAAAATGAAACGAAAATATTCCACACTGTATACAAAACCACAAAGAGCCAGGGTCATCAAATGCTTTTTAAATACTTTCACGCATTGGAATACAATGCAATGACCTAGTGCACTCATTTCAAAATGCAAACAAATAAATATAGGGACTTACATTAACATTAAACATTCAGCTGTTACTTGGTCCCAGTAAAGCCAAGGAGAGTAAGCTGAATTTAAAATAGGGAAGAAATAATACATGTGGTACTGAAATATTCTTTACATTTGCAGGACTTACTTATGCTTCTAGACAACTTTGAATGTTTATGTATATAGTTATCACTCAATATATGTGGAGGATTGCTTCCAGAACCCCATGGATGTCAAAATTTACAGATGCTTGAGGCCCTTATATAAAATGTTCTCATGTTTGCATATAACCTATGCAATCCTCGCACATACTTCAAATCATCTCTGCATTACTTATAACAGCTAACAACATAAATGCTAAAGAAATACTTGTAATTTTTCATTGTTTAGGGAATAATGATGAAAAAATACCTGTTCAGCACAAATGTAATTTAATTTTTTCCATTTTTTTTTTTACTCATGGTTGGTTGAATTTACAGAAGTGGAACTCCAGATACAGAGGATAGATTGTACAAGTATAGTATTTTAAATTACAAATTTCCTCAATAAAAAAAGGTTCATTGCTCACATGTTATGTTTTGAAGTAAGAGAATCACACCGAGCAAGTGAAGAAACCAGAGTGGAGGTAGCCCTCATTCGATAGATTCTTACCACTGGAAGTGTGGCCCCAGGACCAGCAGCATCAGCTTGATAGAAATACAGAGGTTCGGTCTCTACCCTGTATCTCTTGAGTAAGAATCTAAATTTTAACTGGATTTCCCAAGGGATTTGTATACCCAATTAACTTTGAGAAGTCTTGCCCTAGATCTGTACTGTCCATTACCAAGAGTACTAGCCACATGTGTCCATTCAGCAAATGAAATACAGTTAGGGAGAGTGAGGGACTGCAATTTTAAATTTTAATTTAAAATGTAAAAACTATGGGCCGGAGGGTTAGCTCAGTGGTTCCGGTGCCTGCCTCGCAAGTGCAAGGTCCTGAGTTCGATCCCTGGTAACCACATACAATGCTGGGCATGGAGACTCACGCCCACCAGCAATCAATACCACATACCACAGTGTCGGGCGTGGTGGCTCACGCCTGTAATCCCAGCACTCGGGAGGCAGAGACAGGAGGATTGCTGAGTTCGAGGTTTGCCTGGGCTACATAGTGAGCTCAGGGCCAGCCTGAACTACAAAGCGAGACCCTGTCTCAAAAAAAAAGTAAAAACTATACTTCATTCAGTTATTGGAGGACTTTTAAATATGTCTGTAGCAACTTGATTACATGAATGTAAATACAAATCGAGTTATTTCTGGTGAAAACATAGCAACCAAATTAAGAAGTGCTGTAAGGGTAAAAATGCACATCAGACTTCAAAGATTAGTAGGGAAAACATCTGGCATATGTCATTGATAATGCATGATTAGAGATTAAAAACAAAATGCCGGGCCAGAGACTTAGCTCAGTGGTTTCGGCACCTGCCTCGCAAGCGCAAGGTCCTGAGCTCGATCCCAGTAACCACATAGAATGCTGGGCATGGTGACTCACGCCCACCAGCCATCAATACCACATACCACAGTGCCGGGCGTGGTGGCTCACACCTGTCATACCAGCACTCGGGAGTCAGAGACAGGAGGATTGCTGAGTTTGCGGTGGCTTGCCTGGGCTACACAGTGAGCTCAGAGCCAGTCTGAACTACAAAGCGGGACCCTGTGTAAAAAAAAAAAAAAGCCACATATTGTAGGAACCAGCCTATGAGCTGAGCTCAAACCTGACCAAGGGGTGATGAAGATGAAAAATAAAGAGACACAGAAACAAGTTAAAATCTGTGGGACCAGGGAGCTTAGATCTCCTTAGACACAGAACCCCAGAGGACTGGCACACCTTGGCTTCATTCACTCAGACATGGGCACAAACAATTAGAGTTCCACAAGGCTCACCTGCCTCCCGTCCTCCATGGAGCATCTCTGGGAACTTCATCGCAGGAGTTTGTACTTGTCCCTGCGGCATGTCAGCACACTTGCATGTCTTCTCAGCGCTCACCAGGAGCCCACTTACCCTCATTATTCCAATCTGATCTCCACGTCTCCCCCTTTTTTGTTTTATAACAGCAATATGAATATTAATCACTGCCGTTTCATCCCTAGGTGACATAGATAAGCATCAATAAAGACTATACTGTCACCTACGATCATAATTTATCCACACTGGCTCTTTTCAAGGGCCTAGACCTACATGATGATACTATCACTAACTTATCTTTAACTACTTATACTATCACTAACTCTCTCTTGTGGAGAGCTACCCCTTAACTGCGAAGGGGTGGGTAAGGGGCACAGATTGCCCTAACTACTTCCTGCTGAAAAGGGGTGTAGTTGTGATCCACAGTCAAAAATACCCTGCAGAGGATCTATTCAAAGAACCTTAGATAGATGCCAGGCATTTTCATCTCAGGTAGATGCTGGTCAGATCCTTCTACCTCCTGAGTAGCCTGATGGAAGGCTTTCACTGTTGAGAGCAGGGTGGAGTGCCTTCACCAACTCTCCATGGGAGGGCTTCTCTATTGTCATATGCTCCTAGAGATGCCACACCATCTGTCCATTCCCTGCAATGACACAGGCAAATCCCCACCCCCTTGCCAGTAGAGTAACCAGTCCCTCCCATTTTCCCATTTCTGGGGACTGCTGCAACACTCGTGTCTCCCTTTTCTCATGCTCTTGTACTTTTTAAAAAAAAATTGAATTCTTTATTGGTACAATTTATATACATCTCACAATCACGTATAACATTGGGGAATTTGTACCAGTATATGACACAAGTTAATTCTCATTTTTACCCATATCCCTACCCACCCACACCTCCCCACCCCCTATATACATGCTCTCTCTTTTATTTTCTTTCAGAATCATATTTATTCCTTCCCCTCATTACATTCCCACACCAAATTTCCTATGGAAATTTCCCACTATAAAAGCTGTCATACTTTCTAGAGCTCATTTGCATCTACAG